>JAJIBD010001457.1:0-55000 GCA_021461705.1 Cryptotis parvus | reverse complement strand
CCCAGCCCTCCTCCATGGCAGGTTCTTTATTTTTAAATACTGCTAGGAAGAACTCTGCTTTGGAATGACCTGACACCATCTTTTTTCTGTTTTATGATTCAGATTACCCACCAAGTTCTCATGTTACATTTGTATTGATAATTGTTTTCATTTTTGGAAGACATAATTGGTAAAAGTGATTGATAAAAACTAGATTCATAATTCATAAGTTACATGTAATGATATATGAAATACAAACTAATGCATATTTTCCTTAAAATACATTTTATCTTTTTTTTAAATTTTATCTTTTTAAGGGGTTACTAGATGAAATGTTTTATAGAAATTTAAATAGAGCACTATTCATCTTTAAGAGTAGATTTTATATTTAATATTAATTTTTCATATTTCTCTTTCTCCACCCATTTCCCTTCCTCTATATTAACTTCTCTTTTACTAATGGGACTTAAAAATATTTTTATTCAATTTGTTTTTTGCTTCTAATGACTTTGAAGCTAACATTCCTTTTCTAAGTTTATGTATATATTTCTTTTTTTTTTCTGCATTTTACCAGGAGATACTCAGGGTATACTCCTGAGTATCTCCTGGTACTCTTTTTCTTTGCATTTTACCAGGAGATACTCCTGGATCTGCACTTGGTAATTACTCCCGGTGCTGCTTGAGGTATTGCAGGTGTGGCTTTGGTGCCCAGCTGTGTCAGCAGGCAGCAGACAGGAGACAGGCTTGTCTACACCCAGGGCTCTGCCCCGTGAGCCCTGGATGGTTGATGGTCTGACATAGACAAAGACTGAGCGTGCTTGGATGAAACCAGAGCCACGGGAGAGACTGGCAAGCTACCCATGGTACATTCCATATGCCAAAAACAGTAAGAATAATTGACCTCATTCCCAACGAATGGAGACGTTACTGGCACCCACTCGAGCAAAGCGATGATCAATGGGACGACAAGACAAGTGATACGGTATATTTGCTGAATTCATCTACTGAAGATTTATTTCCTTAATTCATGTATAATGTTTTTCTATTTATTTGTTTATTTATTTATTATGGAGTGGGAGTGACTATGGAGTGGGAGTGATTTTATTATGGAGTGGGAATGAATTTATTTATTATGGAATGGTAGTGCAGATAGACAGTTGGCAACTGCACCACCTCCATTTCGCTAATGACATCATTATAATAACAACAAATATTAGCCAAGCGGCACAGATGCTGGATGACTTTGGCCAAGAATGCGGAAAGATAGGCCTACAGTTGAATCTCAAAAACACTATGTTCATGAGAAATGAACTAGTTCCAGGGGCCCAATTCACTCTCAATGGAACAAACACCTCTGAATGAAACAGTTCTGTATACCTAGGTCAAGAAGTCAACATGATGAACGACCTAAAACCTGAGCTGCACAGGAGGAAGAGAGTGGCATGGAATGCCTTCAAAATCATCAAAGAAATAGTTAAAAAGACAAAGAACCCCTGGCTCTGGGCACATCTTTTGACTCCACCATTATCCCTGCATTAAATATGCCTCAGAGACCTGGGCCCTACAAAAGCAGGATGAGAATGCTATCCAGGTCTCCCAAAGAGGTATTGAAAGAGCTATACTTGGAATATCACGCCTCACTCAAGTGAGAGAAGGAATCAGGAGTTCCGACCTCCATCCCTGATAGAGTCAAGGATGCTGTCTCATTTGCCAAGGTCTCGAAAATCAGATGGACTGGACATGTAATGCAATTTTGAGACGACTGCTGGACTAGAGCCGTTACTGACTGGATTCCATGGGCATCAAAAGACCACATGGCCGCCCACCAACAAGATGGTCAGACTTCGTCAAGACCCTGAACTAATGGTTTGAGGCTCTTCATATTCCTGAAGAAACCCGATGCCATTGGGCTAGAGTTGCATGTGATAGGGTCAAGTGGAAAATTTACTGGGGCCCGCTTGAGCAAATCGATGAATAATGAGAGGTTAAGTGATCAAGTGATTAAGCGATTTATTTATTTATTTTTGGGCCTCACCCACCATGATCTGGGGTTAGTCTAGCTCAGCACCCAAAAATTACTCCTTGCAGTGCTTGGGAGACCATATGGGATGCCTGGGATTGAACTATTAGGTTACTCCCAGTGGTGCTCAGAAAATTCTCTTCCCATTGAACTATATTTGTAGCCCATTTACTGTCTTTTGGTAAATTATAAGCTACAAATGCCAGTCTTTTCTCATCTGATATATCTGGAAAAGCTGGAATATTATTTTTATTGAGATTTTATATTATTATGTGAAAAAAAATTTAAAGTACCTCTTAATGTCATATGTAATAAAGCATCTAGATATAGTTATTTAAATAATGGGCACCGAAACTAGTATAATGCAACTTTAGTTCAATTAAAAAATTATAATCCAAAGTTGAGGATGAAGCTTATGATAGATTAGATGCTTGACATGGAAAAGCCCTGAAATTCTAATAAACAATAACAATAGTAGTAGTAATTTATATGTTATTGTTTTATTAATGCTGGTATAAGAAATTCTCATTTTGTTCAACTGTTTCCTACATCCAGTTTATAATTTGTAATAAAAAAAAAATAAGAATCAAAATGTTATAAGTTTTTCCTTTTAAATGTCTGTTTCTTATACTTTAAATGTCAATAGTGCATGCTTTGTCTTTATGTTCTAAGTTAAAGAAATGAATCGCTCTAAAATTTTAAGTGCTTGGGCGGAGCGATAGCCCAGCGGGTAGGGCGTTTGCCTTGCACGCGTCGGCTCATGCCGGGGTTCGATCCGGCATCCCATATGGTCCCCGCGCCGCCAGGAGTAATTCCTGAGTGCAGAGCCAGGAGTAGCCCCTGAGCATTTGCCGGGTGTGACCCAAAAAAGCAAAAAAAAAAAAAAAAAAAAAATTTAAGTGCTTAATTAGTATACAAACTCTCCCAATTTTTTTTTTTTGCTTTTTTTGGGTCACACCCGGCAGTGCTCAGGGGTTTCTCCTGGCTCTGCACTCAGGAATTACTCCTGGCCGTGCTCAGGGGACCATATGGGAAGCAGGGGATCGACCCTGGGCAGGCACAGGCCGGCGTGTGCAAGGCAAATGCCCTACTGCTGGGCTATCGCCTCCGGCCTCCAAACTCTCCCGATTTTTTATCAATAAATGAACATATTATAAAAATAACTTTTATGAATTTTAAAAGCATTTTTAAGCAATGATTTGATTTTGGCTTGGGGGTCACATGCTGCTTTTATCTGGGCTTGTGCCATGTTTAGTTATGCTCAGTCTTTACGTCTGTTGATACTTGTAGGAAATACACAGTGCCAGGGATTGAACCCATCTAGTCCAGGGACAATGTAAAACTTTTGCCCATTGCACAATTTCCCTGTTCAAAGCATACTTTATCTACTAGCTAGGCCCCGGCCAGGTGTAGGCCAAGATGGCTGCCACCACGTGTTGAGGCCCAACAGAGAATGGAGAGGACGGAGAAGCAAAACGCCAAGGGAAGCCAAAATGGCAAAAGGAAAAGAGAGAGCTGCTTTTTTCTTGCAGCTTATTTTATTGCTAGAAATCTGCCCAAACTCCCCAGCCCTGCCCATTCTGGGCCGGGCTATCTAGAGATGAAAACAGGAAAATAGCTCTATAGGAATGTAGCAACTTCAGGAGACCATCTGGATGTTTACAAGGACCCAGAGCTAATTAAAAGCCTCCTAGCAGAGCTGGGAGAAGCTGTAAGTTAAATGTAACTTCCCCTGGCAGGAAAGATCAAATGCCCTCAGGTAATTTCTCCCAGCACCTCACCTAATTTCTTGAGCCAATTTCTGGAATTGCCTTTATAGGGTAGAGAAGGGGGTTTCTGAGATGTCATGTCTCTGTTCCAAAGACTATACTAATGCCAGTTAAATATTTCTCCAAGCCTTCACAAGAGTCTCGTTTACTTCACGGTAGTTTTGTATTTTAGTTGCTTTTGAGTTATCAGGGAGCCATGCTTGCTTG
The DNA here is from genome assembly GCA_021461705.1 of Cryptotis parvus. NCBI lineage: Eukaryota > Metazoa > Chordata > Mammalia > Eulipotyphla > Soricidae > Cryptotis > Cryptotis parvus. The sequence continues at coordinate 51,025 of JAJIBD010001457.1, read as the reverse complement.
CTTGGAGGCAAACAGCATTTCTCTCTGGTCTAATTACTTAGAGATCCAATGTGGCCAGGCAAATATGCTGGTAAGTTCTAGCTAGTCCCACGATGATTGTGGTAGCATGAGAGAATATTTATACCAGCCAGTACAGAATACATGGTCAGATAAGACTGCCACATTCAGACTCCTCCCCTATCTATGAAGTGACCTGCAGGAGGCAATCCAGGGCAGATGCAGAGGCCTAGGCTTTTAGGTGTCCTGCAACAGAGGTCTATAATTGTTACTGGTATTTGGCTTGTCAAATATAACACGGGTAGCTTGCCAGGCTCTGCAAAACTTTTTGCCCATCTACAATCTTTTGCCCAATCTATAATCTAAACCAATTAACAACAGTAAAACATATATGTATGATTTAAACTTAGTATGATCCTATTTAAAACAAAGTAATATTTTCATCTGTATAAAACATTTATTACATATAAGTTCTAAATTTATAAATCAATAGATTTATGTTAATTTAGAGCTTTTATATGTTTGTTAAAGACAACAGCACAGCACTGTGAGAAATTTCAAGTTACAACTCATGTAAGTAAATAATGTTGATTTTTAAAAAAATTGTATGGATATTAGTATTATAGAGGTAAGGGACTTGCCTAGCATGTACCCCACCAAGCTCAGTCTCTGAAACCCCCTAGAATACTACATTTCTGCCACGGATGGTCCCTGAGTACAGTGAAGTATTTCCTGAATACTACCAACTAGAGTAAAATAAAAGTCCACATAGAAAAAAAAAAAAAGCAGAAAATATTCTTTTGCCTTCACGTTCCTTTTTGTTTGTTTGTTTTTGCTTACCTTCATATCATACCTACAAAAATAATGGGCATAAGTCCAGAAAGATTCACAGGTTAACTGAACTGTTACTTAATAGCATCACCAATGGTTCCCAAAGGGATAAAACAGGGACTTATTTTTTAAATAAATCTTGAGTCATATTAAACCAAAGTGGCCTGAGGCAAAATCACAAGCTGGGATCAGTCCTTGGAGGTTTTAATTTATTTTGCCAGGGTGTTTTTCCACTGCTCATTATCTTCTCCCCACAGTCACATTGTAGCCCTTGAATCAATATTAAGTGTTTTACCCCTTGTGTCGGGTCTCCCAGTAAATTAAGCCCAAGTCATTGCACAATTTGAAAGCATTGGAGACTACTCTCAAGCCATGGCCCAGAATTGTTCATATGGTTCTGCCTCAAGTGTGTCAATCTACAAAGAACTTCTGGGAAAATTATAAGAAATAGGGAGTCTTTGTATTTTCTGCTGAAAAGTGTCTTGCAGCGGAATAGCAGTGGGAAGGAGATGGAATAAAAAATAATTGGGGAAATAAGGGGAAAAATATTCAGAGAGACATCAGGTGTTGAGTTGACATGGAAATTGCTTCTACATAACAAGAAAGTTTCAAATGAAAGAACTCTTTTCCTAAAATTTCATACATGAATAGTTCTAATAATAAACATCACTGTTTATGGAATGCTTGCTATTTTCCACTACGAACATACAACAATAGTGGTAATATTGATCCATGTCATGAGGAACTAAACCAAAGCCTATTTTAAAAGTGAAATATTAGTTTTCTTTAGAACACCAGAACCAGCTTTCCAGAATAAATGACATCTTTGATTTTCCATACCAAAAAAAAAAAAAAGAAAAATGAATGAATGGAAAATGACAAACAATGGAAATCTTCTCATCTTACTAGAGTGTATGCGCCTCTACCCCTGTACAGTCTGCCTGGGAGTGCACCCGATACCCCTATTTCTACACTTTACTTTCGTCTGTCCCTTCATCTGTGCAGGGTGAGGTGGTGCGGTCTCAGGCCTGTTACTCTGTATTCCTTGCATTCATTTTAAGTTATTTTATAGTTCTCCCTGTAGGTACTTGCATACCGAATAATGTAGACAAAAGAAACTTTAATTGAAATGTTTTACCCTTTTCAATAACTGTCTTCATGTACATTAAAATGATAAAATTATTTTAAAAGAAGCAAAATTGTACAGCAGCAGAAAAATAGAAACCTCAAAACATGGACTTCTCTTTAATCTTTATTCAGCTCATATTGAGCTAACTAGTGACTACTGGGTTACACAAACTAGTAAAATCAATTTTATGGTATTGCAGAAAACAAAAAATGTTTCCATAGCATTTCCAGTTAATTGGAAACATAGTGTTTCCAATTAATTTTATTATTTTTTCTGATCTTGTATTGAGATTGTTTCCAACTTTTCCATTCAAATCTAGGTGAGTGCTCAGTGTAGTCTAACCAGTCTTGGTAACACCAGGCATTTTCCCAAGTGCAAGTGGCTTAAGTGCATGAAGCAGAGAGTTGGAACCACTTTTCTCTGGGCTGCCTCCCTTGCTCCCCGTTTAATTAATCCACTAGCCACATTTACAAAGGAAATATGTACTATATAATTGTGACACAAGAGGACTATATTTTCCTTTATCACAGGAAAAGACTATAGCAATTTAAAACCTCTTAAATATCAGAGAATTCACTTCTACATCATGCAACTTTTCTTTTAATATAATATTACTGAAACTGCAGGCATCAAATTATATCATATACATTTTGAATATCCATTAGAAACCTGCCATTCTATAAGTTGAAATACATATGATTTTCTTTTCCATAGTTACTCAAGTTAGGTTATAATTGTGGTAGTCACTGAAGTGGGGGAAGCCCTGGAAAATAACAAGATTGAAGAAGGCCTAGCTCTGAAGTAGCCCACAGGAATGAAGACCACATTCCTTTCACATGCAAATCCTGACCTCTGTGGAGGTAGAAAAACGGAATTGGTGGGGATGCATAAAGAAGAAAGGTGCAGTCATTCTTTTCAGAGATGCCTTTCCTTGCTCCCAAGATAGCAGAGTCATAGGACACACAATAATCTAATTTATGTTAGATTTTGTTTTTTGCTTGTTTGTTTTCTTTTTTTTAATATTTTTTTTTTTGTTTTTGCTTTTTGGGTCACACCGGGCGACACTCAGGGGTTACTCCTGGCTCTGCACTCAGGAATTACTCCTGGTGGTGCTCAGGGAACCATATGGGATGCCGGGGATCGAACCCATGCCGGCAGAGGCTGGCCGCATGCAACGCAAACGCCCTACCTGCTGGGCTATCGCCCAGGCCCCAATTGTTTGTTTTCTTATATTTTGGAAATAAGCACTGAAATTAGATATCAAATTCACTGTTACATTTTTAACTCTTTCATGTTTATTATTTATTATTTAATATATGGGAAGCTGCTTATTTTAAGAGGCTTAATTTTTTTCACATCTTTCAAATTCTATGTTTATAATTTAATTCTTTTTCAGAAACTTAAATTGATTTTTTTTTTTGCTTATGTTTTCAGATTACACCTGGCAGTACACAGACTTCCTTCTGGTTCTGTGCTCAGGGATCATTCCTGATGAGGTAAGAGGATCCAATCAGGTGCTTGGGATTGAACCCAGAGGGCCTGTCCAGAGCATGTAAGAGCTTTTACCTTTTATGATGTGTCTCCAGCCCCTTAAATGGAATCTCCCTTGCTCTGTGATTTCTCTGTCTCTTGTCTTCCCTTTGATCATCAATTTGCTCGAAGAGGTACCAGTAACGTCTCCATTCGTTGGGAATGAGGTCCATTATTGTTACTGTTTTGGGCATATCAAATACATCACTGGTAGCTTGCCAGGCTCTGCCTTGTCTCTGGGCTAATCCCCAGGGGGCCCAGTCGTTTTCTATGTCAGACCATAAATCAACCAGGGCCCATGGGCAGAGCCCTGGGTATAGACAAGCCTGTCTGCCTGTCTCCTGTCTGCCATCTGTCAACACAGCTGGGTACTGCAGCCACACCTGCAATACCTCAAGGGGCAGGCATCTGAAAGTAAAACTCAATTAGCTGCTGTCATAATTCAGAATTTACTGTTTTTTAAAATGACACATTTTGAATGCAATAATATATCACTGTATCTTTATAATATTAAAATCATCTAACTTATCTATATAGAATTGTTGCAGGCAGATCGGAGGGGGTATAATGAGCTTTTGGGGATAAAAATAAAAATTTAAGACGAAATTGTCAGCCCTGAAGCCAGTTGAAAAGCATGATGACTATATCCCACTGAGATGCAAGCCTTGAGCCTGGATTAATTAGGGAAAATCATAGAATTCAGGTATATAAATCCAAGGTCCTACTCGGAGAATTGGCAGACTACTCAGAAAAGGAGAATATATAGAAGATCTGAAGACCAAAAGGCCATGATGATGAATCAACAAGACTTTCCTTTTCAGCAATGCAGATTAACTTTTTTTGTAAACAGAGAACTCCAGGCAAGACAATTTGAAGGAATTGATTTGAACTTTCTCCCAAAAATCTTTTGAGCCTGTTTGCTTGCTGATGTTTCCAAGCTCATGTTCTCTCTTGAACACATCTCTCTCATTCAATCTCTTTACTTATTTCACTTTTTCTCTTTCTCCCTTCCCCACTCTCATTTCTCCAAATTATTGTTTCAATTAAAAACTATGTTGTTTCATCATTCTGCCCCCTCCTGAAATTCTTTACAGCACGGGAAATCTCTGGTTCTAAATCTTCTGTGCCAACCTTGGAACTGACTTTTCTGCAAAAGAGCTGCTCCTCTCTTGAGCCTGTGTACATTAAATCCTAGAGAACTCAGACAGGGACCCATTTATGTGCCTACACTGCATATGTAAGAGGGCCTTAGGTCCAGTTTCAGGGCTGTCTCATGGGATGAGCAGGTTGAGAGCCTTGTAACTATGTAGGTGCTTGTAGTCAACTTTACCAGCTCTGACCCACCCGGTCATTTTCTCAGGTGGCATAAGCAGAGAGGTTGAAGCATTCTTTTTCAGTGTAATCCTCCATTCTACAAAGTAACCTACAACACAATAATAAAATATATGAATATGAATGATTAAAAATGTCAGTAAGGTCAAGCAGCATAAGCTGCATGATAGTGATGTTATAATATAAATGTTTATATTATTTATATTCATATTATATATAATTGCTATTCTTTATTCAATGTAATGAATAACACAAATAAGGCAATATTTAAGACTTGACATTTAGCTTAGAAACACTGAATAATTTATGTATTCAGCTATTAGAAATAGTTTTCTAGCACTTTTACTATAACCAAACTCTGATCTTGATAAGGAATATCTAGAATTGAATCCTTAGTGCCAGAGTCGTAGTACAGGGATGAGTCCTTGTATTGCACACCACTAATTAGGGTTTTATTCCTGCCAACACTTAGGGTTTCCCAAGCTCAATGGGACTGTTTCTTGAGCAGAGTTAGAAGTGGACCAATGTCAGATAAGGTTCACAAACTGAAAATGCACATAAATGAATCCTTACCAAGAAAGATTTAAAGATTCAATAGTGACCTATTAACCTATTAAACCTGACTTAACTATCAAATAATAATTATTCAACAGTTGCAATAAAACACCTTAAATTATTTCTAAATTATTGTCTTATTTTCTTACTTGTTACTTTTTAACTTCTTTTTTTTCTTAAATATTCTCTCTAAATACAATTTAAAAGGTTTTCCAAATATGTTATGTCCACCTTCAAGTCTCTCATTCTAATGTTTTTCCAACTCTTATCGCTCCACAAATTTTCTCATTTCAAAATCACTACAGATATTGTAGTCCATTCTCTGTCCTCATTTTTCTCAGTCATTATTCAATACTTCTGCACATTGCAATTCAGCCATGGCAATCCACTCACACTACACTCACTTGATTTCCTTGACGCTACTGTAAAAAAACAATGAAAATTTAACTGTAGTTAGAAAAAAGAATTTTAACAAAAGAGAACCATTTTCATTTGTTAAACATGAAATATGCTCTCAGACATGGGACAGAGCTGCTACTTGCTCTCCCTGTGCCCAGCTGCTCATGAGGCACCCAGGAGGCATGGCTGGTTCTAGCCCTGTCCTGCCACCCCAGCAGAGCCTCACACCAAGCCAGACGACCCCCACCCCCGACTCCATGGGGGCCGCCGCTTCCACATCCGGACTTCCCTCTCGTCACAACTCCACCCAGCAGACCAGACTATCACAGCCCGGCTCGCGTGGCCGCTAGCGACCGCAGGGTTCATCAATAAATGTTTTATTTAGAGGTGACTACAAGAGTATGCCACCTGCACTGCAAGCCTGGCAAGCTGCTCGTGTCATATTTGATATGCCAAATACCAGTAACATTTATATTAGGTTATTCCCATGACCTAATATAATGGTTTGAGGCTCTTTATGTTCCTGGAGCAAGCGGATGCCTTTGGGTTCTACTAGCATGAGACAGGACATATGGAAATATTACTGGTGCCTGCTCTAGCAAATAGATGATGAACAGGAAGATAGTGATAGTGATAGTGATAGACATCAAATATAGGTATCATTTTGATTCACACTAAAATCTGTTTTGTGTTCAGAGAGGAAGAGCATGGAGTTCATACCACTTAGGTTGTAAAGATGAAATCTGATTAACTGTAAGATACAAATTGTGCATTTCTAAATGGTCATTTAAGGCATATTCTAAAAACATCGGAAAGAATTCTCATAGATCATGAGCATGTCCACAAACATTTAACATTGCTCATGATGTATCTGGGGACCACTCTCCTCAGCAATTTGTCATGTGGTTGTCAGGTGACTATGTGGTTCTGGAGTTCCTGGGAACTCTTATTACTCTAGGGACATCATAAGCTCTCTTTGTTATATATTTTAATATTAAATATAGATAAGATACTTTTACTGAGTCTGTGTCATAGTTAAATGTCATACAATGAGATAACGGAGACCACAAAAGGAAGTTTAAAAGTTTACCAACCCAGGATGGATAGGGTGCTCAAACCCTCAACCAGAACTGAAATTTTGAGGTAATATATACACTCGATAACTATATTCTCACAGGTAACAAGAGATTAACTGTGGGCTACATTGTGTCCAAGTTTAAATAAAAGAAATTCTTCATATATCTTGGTGAAAACAGGATATGGTTACAAGTCATGCATGAAGTAATCAATAGTTCTTTCACACATCCCAGGTTTAGGATATATGTACCCTACTGTTTAATTTAGAGTTAAGTGACCAGCATAGATAAGTGACCAGCCATACATCTAATAAAATATAATACACATCCTAGCAGAAATAGGAGATGCTTACAAATCATATAACTTGTGATTAATTCTTTATCTTGTCTTGGGTTAGTATATAGGCATTTTATTGTTGAGTACTGAGTTATATACTTAACACAGATCAACCAAACATTTAGTGAACAATAAATAACACACATCCTGGTGAAAACAGGATAAAGTTACAAGTAATATAACAATCTAACAATTGTTCCTTTTCATTGCCCAAGGTTAGAATATATGCATCATCTTAATTAACATAAATTTAAATGGTTAGTGCAGATAAACTACACAACCCAAGAACATGATACTGGCAAACTGTTAGCTTTTAACCCATCGATAGCATTCATATGTCAATTTAATGTAGTCACTATCACATAATTGGCATATAACATAATATCTTCATCCTCTACTAGGTACAGTAGTTCCTTTATTCGGTTTCACTTTCCACAGTGTGTTACCTGCCATAGACTGAGCGGTCTAAAATACCAAGACAACAAAAGTTATAGAGGGAGAGACAACTGATACCACACCCAAAATTCTTTTAATCACAATATTTTGTTTTAATCGTTCTGTTTGATTTATTTTTGTCAATATTTTCTATGTCTATTTAAATTCATCATGATACATCTGTATAGATAAAGCTACCAAATATAGGGTCCAGGACTATCTCAAATTTCAGGCACACTGAATGTTGAAAAGTATCCCATCTGTTTGTAATAGGGAATATATCTGTATGCTTATTTACTATCTTCCCATTCTCCTGTTAAATTCCCTTTAACAAATTGTAGCTTGACTTAAATTCAATACTGATGTATACTTACATGTGACTAATTTCCTGAATCAAATCTCAATTGCAATATTGAAGAATAATATTTAGTTTAAACAATTAAACATATTTTAATAACTTAACTTTTCACAGTAGGCGCATGATATATGAATGCTGTCAAAAAGATTAAAATTAAAGTTAGATATTTTGAAAAGATCAACTTTTTTTCCCCAAGTTCCCATTTCATTTTCTTTAAAAATATATGCAACACCTACATTACTCAGCCTCCAGGCACGTAAAGACATGAAATGGATATGGCATATAATGTGGAAGCAGAAAGGAGAAAGTCTATTTGTGTCTATGACACTAGAAAATGGACAGAAGTAAAGTGGGTCTCATCTTTAACGTGTTTTAAAATATTTTTATATATTTGAGTAAGTATATTTCAAAAAGTTGAATTTAGAGGTCAAAGAACACTTCTGATTTAATCCAACAGGTGAAAGGTCATTTTAGATTTATAGAGAAAATTACAGAGCATATATAGAAGTTGCTAGTTTCTAAAAAGATTATCTTCTTAATTATGTATTGATAAAATTATCACTATCTTATCATTTAAACACTAAATGTTATCATTGAGATACTAACATATAAATGCTACAAAATATTGAATCAAGATGTCCTAAAAGCTACTTTAAGCAGCTCTATGAAAGCAATTATTTTACAATGAGTACTAGGTCAGCACTTTGCTTATTTCTGGCTGTGCCTGTAGCATTTGTATTGAACCCTGGGCAAGATAAATATAAAGATAAGATGAGCTGATTAGTGATTTATAATGAAATGGTAAAATTTTGAAACGAGCTTGAAGTTTAGATGGATTGTTTGTACTTTGCTCAATCACTTACAGTGCTACAGTTTACCATCTTTATCAATGTGAGATAAAACATCTCTGAGGAAACCCAAGTTTTTGCTCTCTGACTCAGAGAAAACATATCCATATGTTATAGATAGCCTGGTGCCTTAAAATACCATATGGCAAACAGGAGAGGGTAATTAGGCAACTATCTTCTTTCCTTTGAGTACTCAGGAATCAATACTAATGCACAATTTCTTGCAACTCTAGTACTTATTATTTGCATAGTACTTATCTATTAAATTGTCCTTGGGAAAATTAACATGCACATGCCTAACTCAGTTCAAAGACATGTTTTATTTTATTTTCACAAAGCTAATTTTTTTCTCTAAATTACAAATGTATTTAAGTTACTGTCACTTATGAGAGTGTGAGTGATAGAGTTTCATATATCATCTGACACAGTGGCCTCCACCACAACGCCCATATCCCTCTACCATAGCCAAGATATATTTTAATGCAAATTTTTATGAATTATTATTTAAATTATGAGATAATTTATTATTTAGAAGTATAAAATATTTTATATAAAAACTTACCAATTCAAAGTATTGTGTTCTGAAAAAGTGTATGAATAAACAAAACATGTGAAAAGGGATTATCCATTTCTCTTCTGAAATATGTGTAATGGAATAAATTCAGCAGGTATTTTAAAAATCCCAGCTGAATTTATTAATATTTATTAAAATGATATTTAAAATATTAATTTCTACTTCACATGCAAAATATTACAAAATATGTAAAGCATTTCATAACTTCCATGCAAAACATATTTCTCTATAGCAACTGTGCTCATTTAAAAACCATTTGTACAATTTCTAATGGACTGTAATGGAACAAAAATTGTAATTATTAATTTTCAAGTAGTATTTTTAGTATCGATTGAAAGAAATTGCTTTGAAAAACTGAAAAAATATCAGATATAGAAAGCTATTGCTACCTGCAAACTCTTTATTATCAGGAAATTAAATATTCATATTTGTGCTCATTAAGTATTTGTTATCTATTGAGATCAAATTTATTTTTATCAATTGAACCACTTTATAATTATTTTTGCCAAAATTCTTTCTTACTAAAAAAAGATTATAGTCAATTAGCCATGGTTCTTCAATTGTTTCATGGAGGCTCATTAATATTACATAAGATATTAAAATTGATTCAAAGAAATTTTAAAAAATCAAAAAAGCAAAGACACTTGTCATTGTCTTACAGCCCCACTCCCCACTCCATCAACAAAAGGCTAGGGATGAAGAACAAGGTTCTGCCTTTTACCTTTTTTTTTGTCTTCTCTCGTTGTTGTTGTTGTTTCTTTGTTTGTTTTTAATGTTTATAGAAAAGATAAAGTCTGCCTCATCTTACATTGTGATTTTCTTGCCACTGGTTTGTTAGCCTAAGCTTTCTTCTCTGCTCTCTTTTCCTTTTAACAAAAAACAAAACAAACCAAAAAACAATTCTTGTTACCATGCAGAGAATATGGTTGTATTGAGGACCTGAGTTCTCCATCTTCTAACCTGTCTGCATGTAGCCAATAAAACTTCTTTCATCCTGAACTGTCACCTTGTCTGTTCTGTGATTAGCCTTCCACTGTCAGTGGAGTGGAACCTCCTCAGTTGCAATATTAGAGCTTAACCTAACTAGTCCACATGTTTTAATGATATCAATTATCTATGAAACAATATTGAAAATTAAATCTATTAAAGATTCAATACTATGGACTGAACTCACCTTATTAATTTCCAAAGCGTAGAATAGTTTTAGTTTAGCAATCAGCTTTGAAAGCAGTTTTTAAATAATACAAGCACTACAATAAACACTAATCAAGATGGCAATCAAAACCTAGAATCAAGTCACTACATGTGAATCCCTAGACAAATGAGCACAAAACAATAAAATATTGAAATCCTATTTTAAGCACAGTATTGACCAGAGAGAGGAGTGAAATAATGGTGGCATATAGAATAACCTCTTTTCTCTATGTTAGATAAGAGTTCATTTTCCTATCAACAGAAGTTATTTCCAATTCCTAGTACTGTAGGTCTTTTCCTATAATAACAGCCATCAGTTATCCACTTAATATAAAATTCTTCCTTGAGGCCATGTCTAACTCAATACAATTGAAAATAATTCTTGGTCAATTGAAAATATCAGCTCAGACAATAATTGTATGCTATGAAGAAGAATGCAATTCCCCAAGCTAAAGTCCCAAGAAGCCTAAGGCTTAAAAACAATGAAGGGTATTTTTCTCCTCTTTGTATTGTTTCCTGCTAAAATAGCATGCTTGTCAAGCCTTCTAAATGTGTAGATCGATAGACAGGCAGGACACCTTTCAGTTTGATATGCCACCGAGTTGAAGGCATCAGCTATAGTCACAGTTCCCTATCTTGGCATATTTGGTTTCAGAGGTATCAAAGCTCACTAGCCTTTCCTTGACATAAATAAAGCAAAGTTATTTGAGGTTTGTTGGAAAATAGAACTCTGTAAGAAAGTGTGTGTGTGTGTGTTTATATATATATATATATATATATATGTGTATATATTCAAATTCATGAAACAAGATAATTAGGTGGAACAGATAAAATATTTTAATAAAAATAGCTATAAATATGTGTATACACACATAATTATGTGTATATACAGTGTGTATACACATATTTATAGCTGTTTCTATTAAAATATTTTATCTGTTCCACCTAATCATCTTGTTTCATGAATTTGAATTTTTATATGAAGAGAAAGAAAAAACTTCATAAATCACTTAGCACAAAATGAGTGAGTCATTATTAACCATGATACCTGATGGCAGAAGAGCACTGATGCAATAGCTACATAAAAATGAATATTCCATGGAGAACTAAATGCATGTAATAGTTGATCTGCAGTAACACATCCTTGAAATGTATATGATGTTATAGTGCAACATTTTTGTCATGATTTTAAATATAGTATATATTAATCTGGACATAGCTCTGTCTCATTTTAGTGTCAATATAATTAATTCTACATACATGTTGGAATATTTAGCATGTGCTTCTCAAAGGACAAATAACCTAGAGTAATAGTTTCAAGTAAAATGTTTTTTCTAGCAAATATTTAAAAAGTTAATTCTGACCTTTATTACAAAGGTCCAGAAATATCTACTTATGAATTGATTTCTGTATAATTCAAATTTGCATAAATATTTGAGCACTTAAGGTATAAAGCAAAGAGCAGTGTAGGAATAACAACATTCTTAATTTATATATAATATATATAAAATCAAAAATACAAATTGTTTTCATTCAAAAATATTATCAAAACTATTTGTGTATAATTCTTTTGTAACTTCCATAATCAAGGAAAATAAGCATGAAGCTTATTGTCATTTCAGTCCTTGGAACTCACAGTCACATAGGAGCAGTAAAAATGCAAACAATCTCATTATGATATTTATATAAACTGGAGTTGATAAAGGGAGGAATGACAGTAGGTGTCACCTGTGAAAGACACACCTTAAAGGCTATATTTGAACTCATTTTTGATGAATGATCAGGAGTTTGACAGATGATGACACATGTCAGGAAGAAAATAGAAGAAAGAGCAAAAACCTGTCAGAAGACAGAGGCAACAACTGACAAATTAAATCTTAAGATTGTGGTGGGATACAGTGGAAAGAGAGGAGTAACACATCTGTTCCAATGGAAGGGCGGAGTACTAGTTCATTTAGAACACGTTAATTTAATTGGTTATGTTAAATCTTGTCTTCAAAACAGATATCCAGTAAAAGCAGGTAGTAAGATGATTGGAAATGGAAAAATAGGAGATAAAAAGAGGCTCCTAGCAGGCAATTCCTTTAGTTCCTCACTATGCTCAGAAGAACTATAAACACGGGACAGAAGAGATTTTCACCCAAATGCATGTGGTTATTGCCAGAAACTAAGGGAAGTCAAGAGGATAGAGAGTTGCTGTGGTACAGTCCTAGAAAGATCTAGTGACAGATTATAAAGCAGAAATCCCCAGCAGGTTAGTTTCCTTTGTAGATTTCAGACTGGGAGCACATGAACTCGACTAGACAGAGAAATACAGAGGATCCAAATGAGGCCATTAATGAGTTAAAGAGATATTACAGGAGGTAGGGTGCTTGTCTTGAACATGGCTGACTCTGGAACACAGAGGCAGAAGTAAGCCCTGGGCACCAGGAAGTATGTTCTCCAAAGAAACAAACAAAAGACCAGCATACACCGGATATGAGCAGATAGCAAAGACACAAGAAGGACCAGGGAGTCATAATCAGGTAGGTACTGAGGGAAGAAAGCATATTGTTGTTCATGGATATAGAAGGAGTCCTGGACATTGGGGAACAACTAAAACACATCCACTTAAACTATACCAGTGATCACATCATGAGGTTACATTTAAACATCATATTTTATTTATTAGAGATAAATATTACATATTGCTGGTAAAGCAGGAAGATGATAGGAATCTCCTTTGAGATCATCAAAAAATAGATCAGAAAAGATTAGGAAGTTGAAAATTGTTCAGTGGATTTGCATGAAGCCACAATATACCTTTCACCTTAATATTGTATATTAAAATACTGCTAAAATTAAAAATTGAAAGTCTCTTGCTTGATTCTGAAATTTAAAGCCAGATGCTTCTGAGATAGTTCAGTGTCTTGGAGTCATGCAAATATTAAGGTCATGGGTTAAATCCCTGAGATCACCACTTGGACATCTCTATGTGCCCTTCAGCTCTGCTCTCTCTCTGCATCATCCAGGCTACAGGTAACTTCTGATTAAAAGCTGGGTGGAGCTCCAGTGGCACAATCAGTTAGTGCTCAGTACTTATATGATTAGAAGCTGGGAGCTGAGCATCTCAAATGAAGGGACTGACTCCTCTCAGTGAGTACCACAACTGGGGAAAAATGGATCAAAAGAACAGAACAAAAGAGATGAATTAGCATGACAATCAGGAAGTGTGGCTCTTAGTAAACTGGAATGTGAGTATGGTGACTCCCATGCTAAACCCCCATGGGAGTACTGTAGACAGAGTGTTTGAGCACCACAGCTAAAGGAAGTGTTCCCTGATCGGATATCATCTATCCTCGAAAGCAGGAGACTGTAAGCAGCAACTCAGACAAGCATGTGAACACATTGAACTTGAGTACAGGTATCTCAACCAGCTGTGGCGGCATCCATCAGTTGTCACAGCAACATCAGGGAAAAGAAGAGAGGAAACATTAGTTTATATATTTTTAATAAATAATAAATATAAACTTTAGGCACTTTTTAAAGTGCCTAAAGTTTATAAACATACAAACATTTAAATTCTGAGCACATTGGGCTTGCAAGGAACTGTCCCTCTCTCACTGACTCTCCTGGCTAGAGAACAGGGTCACCAAGTCTGATGAGTTATGCAGCCAACTCCAAGCACTGCCAGAGAGTACCCTCCAACAAAAAATGTTTAAGTGCATCTAAACTTCTTAAAATGATTTGAACATTTGAAAAGTGTAAATGATGTGATTTATTATACCTTCATTAACAAACACAGCTGAAAAAAGAAAATGAAATATTATGGTAGGTAGGCAACACTATTCATCTAATTCACAGTATCAGTTAAGTAATTTCTGCATTGACAGACTCAACAAATTGGTGTCATCTCCAAAGCAAGCTGAAATTCTCTTCCTTCCTTCCTTCCTTCCTTCCTTCCTTCCTTCCTTCCTTCCTTCCTTCCTTCCTTCCTTCCTTCCTTCCTTCCTTCCTTCCTTCCTTCCTTCCTTCCTTCCTTCCTTCCTTCCTTCCTTCCTTCCTTCCTTCCTTCCTTCCTTCCTTCCTTCTTGCTTGCTTTCCATTCTTTCTTCCAGTTTTTTTTCTTTCTTCCTATTTTGTGTTCTTATCATTCCCTTTTTTTTTACAATTAAAAAGTTCATGTTTGGGTTTTTGTCATACAGTGTTTCAGCACCCGTCCCTCCACCAGTGCCCATCTCCATACAAATAAAAGATATACAATTAAAAAATTTATGTTTGGGTTTTGGTCATACAGTGTTTCAGCACCCGTCCCTCCACCAGTGCCCATCTCCCACCAACAACATCCCGGTTCCCTCCCCCTTCCCCAGCCCTGCTCCATGGCAGGTTCTTTATTTCTTTGCCTTTCTCTCTCTTTCTCTTTTCCTTCCCTTCCAGACTATGGATTACAGAACATACATTAAAAGGTTGTAATGTGAATCCTTTTGCCTCTATTTAATGCTCAGTTCTAGGTTGGCATTAGTACCCTCGACTATTATTAGCACCCTGTTCCATTTTCTGTCTTACCTAAACTCTGACTCCCACACGTTTGTGATAATTTCCACCTTTGACAAGACCTCCCGATATATGCTTCACTTGACCTTGGATATTGGTATCATAATATGTACATATATATTTATGTTATGCAAATAAATGCAGTCATTCTGTATCTGTCTCTCTCCTTCTGGCTAATTTCGCTCAACATAATCTTCTCCATGTCCATCCATTTATAGGCAAATTTTATAACTTCATTTTTCCTAACAGCTGCATAGTATTCCATTGTGTAGATGTACCAAAGCTTCTTTATCCAGTCATCGATTTTCGGGCACTCTGGTTGCTTCCAGATTCTGGCTATTGTGAATAATGCTGCTATGAACATAAAAGTAGGGATGGTGTTTCCGCTGCATATTTTTGGTTTCCCAGAGTAGATTCCCAGGAGTGGTATGGCTGGGTCAAATGGGAGTTCAATTTCTAGTCTTTGGAGGAAAGTCCATATTGTTTTCCAGAAAGGCTGTACCAGCCGGCATTCCCACCAACAATGGATGAGTGTCCCCTTTCCCCACATCCACGCCAGCACTTGTTGTTCTTGCTCTTTTGAATATGTGCCAGTCTCTGTGGTGTAAAGTGGTATCTCATTGTTGTTTTGATTTGCATCTCTCTGATGATTAGTGATGATGAGCATTTTTTCATATGTTTTTTGGCCATTCGAATTTCTTCCTTGCTGAAGTTTCTGTTCATTTCTTCTCCCCATTTTTTGATGGGGTTGTTTGTTTTCTTCTTGTAAAGTTCTACCAGTGCCTGATATATCCTGGATATTAACCCCTTATCAGATGGGTATTGGGTGAATATTCTTTCCCATTCTGTGGACTGCTTTTGTGTCTTAGTCACTGTTTCTTTTGAGGTGCAGAAGCTTTTTTAGTTTCATGTAGTCCCATATGTTTATCTTTTATTCTAGTTGCTTTGTTAGTGATGTTTCACCTTTGAAGATGCCTTTAGCTTCAATGTCGTGGAGGGTTTTTCCTATATTTTCTTCAATGTACTTTATGGATTCAAGTCTGATATTGAGATCTTTAATCCATTTTGATCTGATTTTTGGGCATGGTGTTAGACACAGGTCCAAATTCGTTTTTTACATGTTGCTGCCCAGTTTTCCCAACACCACTTGTTGAAGAGGCTTTCCTTACTCCATTTTAGACTCATTGCACCTTTATCAAAGATTAAATGATCATGTGTTTGAGGTTGGGTGTCAGGATACTCAATTCTATTCCATAGGTCCACAGGTCTGTTTTTATTCCAATACCATGCTGTTTTAATTACTACTGCCTTGTAGTACAGTTTCATTCCCTTTTTAAACAACTTTTGGGGGTGTTGTTTCACCTGGTTGTGCAAATGACTTACTCCTAGTTCTGTGCTCAGGGATCACTCTTGATGAGGATCAAAGGGTTATTTGTCAGGTATCAGGGATTAAATCTGGGTAGGAGTAATGCAATGCACGACTCTACCTGCCATACTATTACTCTGGTCCTTTAAATGTCTTTTATGATAGAGTCTCAATTTGAAGAAAACACACAGGTCTTCATGTGATGTATGATTTTTGGTATTTATAATAATCATATACTTTTATGATTAAACTTATTTCAAAAATATTTGTTGAATTCCATGTATTTCTTCTGGCACTCATAATAATTAATTTGAACAATAAAGTTGAACTTAACAATGAGCTAAACAAATATCTTTATATAATGTGTATCATATAGAGGAGAAAACTTGACAGTATGGAAATCAACTAATTGATAAGTGTTGAAAGATAAGGGTAATTTAGAAGGTCTGTGACACTATGTTGTGGTTGAATTTAGGCATATATATGTATATATGTATGTATATATATACATATATATATATATTATGCTCATTTCCTTTAAGGTGACCAGCATACAAGCTTAAATAATTGAAAGAACAAACCAGGCTTTCAACAGGCATACACGATTTTTAGGCAGCAGAAACAAGGCACAATATCACAAATGAAAGTCACCCTGATACAGCTGATCAATTAAAAAGGAGGCCAGTGTGGCTAGCAAAGATAAAGTCCTCTGAGCTGCATGCAGCAGACAGATTAGATCGTTATCCAGATGATCTAGATGCTGCCTGATGAAGGACATGGCAGATAAATGCTTAAATCTATACCAACAGAGACAGATTTTAAGTATAGAAATAATATGCTGCAACCTGCATTTTAAAATTAATATTCAATTGTATAATCAAATATATATAATAAATATTAAATTATATAAGTAAATATCTATATACTATATATAATTTACAATTATTACAAAAAATCAATAGGCTCTTTATGTTCCTAAATTTTATTAAAAATTTTATTATTCCCTTTTTGTCATTCCAACTTTCTCTCTGTTCTTTGAAAGCTCTTTCATAAACCATTCCTCTCTTCTACAAATTCTAATGTCCACATCATCATTAATACTTATAATTGCTTTAATCTTTTAAACATTGCGGTCTTCTAAGGAGAACCTGCATAATTTCCACTACGACTATGTTAACATGAAAGCAACTTTTCCTGTGCTTATAGGTTTTTGAGAATTGCATGAAAGTATTGCATACAAAACTCAGAAGGAAGAAAGTTAGGTTTATTATACAAATGGTTTCAGGTCCCTCTCCAGATGTCTAACGTCTCTATTTTCCATGTATGCTGTCCTGTCCAATGTAAGATTTCCCTGTTCCACATAGTTTACTCGCTTCCCATGAACAATGTCACATGTCTGCTCCTTCACTACTCTTTCTACTTTACATGCTTTCCCAGAGATGTCCTTGGTCGCCCATGTGGCCAGATCCCTGTGCTCTGCATGTATTTTCCCTCTCCAGGGTGTCCAAGCCCAGCCTGTATTCTGTCTCTCTGGCCCTGAGGTGCCGGCCTGTACTATGCCCTGAGCTGGCTTATGCAGGCCTACCTGACTTGGACGTCCCATGGAGTGAGAGCATGGAGTTCCTGACAGTCCTGGGTCTGGGAGAGCTGAAGGAAAGGCAGTTTCTCCGGCAGCTGTCAGCCCCTCTCACGTCTCTCCTTGTGTCTGCCTCTGTACTTTGCTAGGGGTCTTGTATTGATTCAAACCCCACCCACCCAGCCCCTTCTACCTCCTGATTAACTACCTATTTCAGGGTCAGAGATTTAAAAGCAACCTGCGCTCTACACCTCAACCTTCCATTACATTAACGAGTGACTTATATAGTGTTATTTTCTGCTATTCTGGACAAATTGTTTAAGGCAAACCTGTGCCAGTACCCCAACAATACATCTATTTATCATATTTTGCTTCAGTTTATTACATTAATTTCTCTGTGCATTGAATTTACACCATAATACCAATATGAGATAATGCCATGGAAATATTACTGGTGCCCGCTCAAGCAAATCGACGAATAACGGGATGTCAGTGATCAAGTGATATATATATATACATATATATATTTGGATTATATATGTATATACACATATATATCTGTGAATGTTTATATGTGTGTGTATATATCATCAGTTCCACTTAACTCTGACACAATTACTTTAAGAAAGTAAAATACTTATTTTTATAAATAAATGTAAAATATCTATTTTTGGGTAAAATGGATAAAATAGAAAAAATAGATAACAATATCTCTATTTTTCTTCACTGTAAAACTAAAGAGCACTCTCATGGATTATTTTATGTATATATTTTCCTTCATTTTACTCCTGGACAGATCTTTTTACTTTTTTATCATGATTTACAGAATTGTAATTTATGGTAGAGTTTCATCCCTTTTTAAATGAATGTCCCCACAACCACAGGTGACATACCAATACTTTTTTATGAAGTCCTTTCAAGAATTCCTATCAGTACACCTACATTATCCCATTATTTCAGTTCTGTAGTCAGAGGAAACAGTTTTACATACTTTTTTCTCAATGTACCACATACTATTGGAATTATCTGCTACTTATTCTGAACTTAATATTACATCCTCTATTACCATCCATGATGTAAATTGGCAAGACTTCTGTTTTTCTTAAGGTTTAATAATACTCTTCTGTAAAAGTTCTATGCATTCCATGTACAAGTATGTAACAAAGAATAAGTGATACATGCCATTGAGAATGTAGCATGTATTCTTTATCCTCTCATCTTCCAATGGGTACTTAGATATCAGCAATTCAAATACTGTCTTGAATATTGGCTATAAAATTCCTCCTCCCTCACCATACTCTTATGATATCATGGTACACCAGTGGATGTAATATATAATCTGTTGCTTTATTACTTATATATTTCAAATGTGAGGAAAAGTGGATGCAGATTTTAGTAGCTTGAGGATTCAAAGATGTTAGATACTGTTAAAATCCATTTATACTTGATCTGAAAGACATTTGCATAATCCTGATAGAAGCTGTAATCCACTGCTTAGTGAAGACTGTGCAAAGTATCTGTGTTCTCCCAATTGTTTCATTTATGGTTGTGATAACTCTGGAACACATTTCTCATTCCATTTCCTAAATGTTTCCTATAAAAGCATGTCAACGGCTCAAAACTATATCACCTTACTCTCTTAAGCTTTATCAGATATGGTGTGTGTTCATATATTATACTACTATACTCACGTTTTGCACAAGAATTTGTTTCTGAGAAAACTTGCACACAGATGTGTGATATTTGATTTGAATGTGTAGAGAAGTGGAAGATTAATTGTTAACTTGAAGAAAGGAACATGAAATCAATGGTGTATAGTTTTGATATGTTAAAACTAAAAGAGAACATGATATGTATTAGTTGGAAGGCTAACACTTTTTGGGGATATATAAGTTTCAGTGTCATCATGTGAACAGTGAATGTTCATGAAGTAGAGAGTCTGAAAACCTGCGCTCTGAAGCAACCCAGTTCAGGAAGGCAAGAAAATGGTGAAAATCCAACCAAGAAACTTGAAACGCTGATGAGTGAAGTATTCAAAAGAAAAGAGTTTGACCAGCATACAGGATAAAGACCATTTTTAACAAAAATTGGCATGACTCAGTTTCTGCTTGAAGTAAAAATTGCTAAGAAGTATTCATTAATGAAGCAGTCTTCAGGTGTTAGTGGTGTTTCAAAAGGATGACTAAAAATGAACTTATGGGAGAATAAAAAGACAAAACACATTGATAACTATGTGTAAACATTTAGATCGTTGTGTTAAGGAAAGGAAACATATTGACATCACTTGATTACTTGATCACTTCACTTGACATCCAGTTATTTGTTGATTTGCTCGAGCGGGTGTAAGTAATGTTTCCATTTGTCCTTGTCACATGCCAGTGTAGCCAAATGCCATCTGGTTGCTCCAAAAATACGAAGAGCCTCAAATCAATAGTTCAGGGTCTTGATAAAAAAATATGGCCATCTTGTAGGTGGGTGGCCACATGATCTTTTGACATCCCATGGGATCCAGTCGGTAATGGCTCTAATCCAGCGGTCGTCTCCCATTCCCATTACATATCCAGCCCATCTGATTTTCGATACCTTGGCAAATGAGATAGTGTCCCTGACTCTGGACCATCAACGGAGGTTGGAACTCCGGATTCCTTCTCTCACTTGAGTGAGGTGTGATATTTCAAGCATAGCTCTTTCAATACCTCTTTGGGAGAACTGAATAGCAAATAGTGTTCTCATCCTGCTTTCTTAGGGCCCAGGACCCTGAGGTGTATGTTAATGTAGGGAGAACGGTAGAGTCAAAGAGTTGTGCCTAGAGCCAGAGGTTCTTTGTCCTTTTAGCTAAAAGGACATTTTTGATGCTCTTGAAGGCATTCCACACCTCTACTTACTCCTGCACAGCTCAGGTTTTAGGTCTTTCATCATGTTGAGTTCTCAACCTAGGTACACCTAACTGCTGCATTCAGAGATTTGTTCCTTTGACAGTGAATAGAGCATCTGGAACTAATTTGTTTTTCATGAACATTGTTTTGTTGAGATTCAGCTATAGACCTATCTTTCCACATTCTCAGTCAAAGTCAGCCAGCTTTTTGTGCCGCTTGGCTAATGTTTGGTGTAATTAGAACTATGTCTTCAATGAAGCGGAGGTAGTGTAGTTGCCCACTGAGTATCTTCACTCCCATTCCTTCCCATTCTAATTTTTTCATCATTCATATTTGACACATTATGATTAAATATTGTCAATAAAACATATTTAAAGAGGTAGAAAGATAATTATGAGTAAAAGTAATCATAAGACAAAAGAAAAGTTCCACTAAAAAAGACAAAGTTGAACATTTTAAGAAACAATATTCTTTGTTAGATTAAAGATCAAGGACTTACAAGCAAAAGAATAGAGTCAACTAGAATGTTGGGTCATTATAATTGGACATTAGGCAGATCTTTGTAGCTATAATTACAGAATGGTAGATACGTTTGTGGTAACATAATTAGACATGATTTACATAATGCCTTTCTGCTATTTATTTTCTTTTATAAGAAAATTAAAAACTAAAGTGAAAAACTGAAAATGTTGTTGGGGATAAAATTTAGTTACATTTGAAGAGAAAGAATATCAAAGAAATTAAAATTACATTGAGTAAATAATAATAATAATAATAGGTTATGATTTATTCAGAAAACAATAACTTCCCTTGGAAAGAAATCAGAAGAAACCAAAATAAAATTTAAAAAAAATTTAGTTTCCTATATTAATTTTTTGATCATTTGAACGTAGAGTGAAAGAAGGCAATGAAATAAGAAGCAAAAAAAGAAATTTGGAGATCATAAAAATTGTGGTTATGTTAATAGGCAATGTGATTTAATCAATATTAGAAGACAAAGGTCTGAGATAAATGAAAGATCTGATAGAAATGAGGTTTTATGCAAAGTTGGTGAAATCCATGGATTGTATATTCAAAAAAACATTTGTGTACTTAAGCTTTGAAGAAATAAACCTTGAAGAATCAAGAAAACAAATCATAAGTTTACTGCTATGGGCATAATTAAAACAAAGATTGAACAAATAATCCATTTGCATTTTAATATATGCAAAGATAATACATTGCTGACAGTAGAACTGTATTTGTTTACATCCCTTTCTATGTTGTAAGTGTTGTTGTTGTCATCAAAATGTGGTAACAACTGGACCTTGAGGGAATCTCTGTTTAAGGTCTCATAGAGTGGAAGATGACCTGCATATCTATAATAAATAGGACTCAACAGGGCCAATATTTTTAGAGTAGAAATAGTTGCTGACCTTGTTCATACTGCTTCAGCTAGAGCAAGATATATGAGCCACTGTGAGATTAAAGGCAGAGAAGGGCTAGGAACAGTCTTACCAATTGTTTCAAATGGGGTGCTTATATGAGCATAGAGACTGACAGCACTGACGGCTCCAGATCTTGTATGGGAAATCTATTTACTTCAACCTCACCTGTCATTGCCTGCTCAGCCACTTCAAAGCTGCTATAAACTCTCACTTTTTCTCAGGCAAGACTGGCAGGTTTAAAAGGAGGATTTAGATTTTTCAATGAAATAATGAAATTTCAAAGCATTGTACTGCCAAGGTTGTTTTCTGTGTTTTTTTGTTTCTTTCCCCAATGCAAGATTTGTGTACAGAGCTGAGTTTGTAATAAACATGTGGGGGAAAAACCTGACAAAGTATTTCAAAGGAATGACAACAACACACATGACTTACACATACACTATCCAAAGGATCTAGGTTAACAAGTCATTAAATTATTTTTGTGTGTCTAAAGAAATTAAAATTTAAGATATTTTTTAAATTTATGAGTCTCTCTCTCTTTATATATATATATATATATATATATATACCTCTATGACAATTTTATTTCAGTTTAGTTTAAACAAGTCTGCAAAAAATATAGCAATGGGGAACATATCATCCCTAGCAACTATAAAAACACTTGATTTATTCTCATAAATATCACTAAGATCAGAGAAGTGAATGAATATATGCTTGATACTAGCGATCACACCTGATCTAAAACTAGCTATTTCAATAAAGTGAAAGGAGAGATTACATTGTGAAACTCAGGGAAGCTTGTTTCTCTAAACATAATGTATTCTTCCTTCAAAGGAAAATTGTCATCAAAATAGATATATGGACAAGAACATAAATCATTTGCATTGGTATATATACTTTCGAAAGAATATTTTGAATTAGATAGTCCTCATGGAAATAAATTCACACATTGAATGATGAATAAAAGAGAATTAAGGAAGCTCAAACACAATGTGTTAAAAATAAAAGTTAAATATTATTAGTTTATCTATAAAAGTTTTGCCTAGAAATTTAAGAAATCTATCAATTATATTTTGTTGAAAAAGACAGTATTTATAATAAACAAAATATCTACTTAACCTTTGTTTTCTTAAGTGGTGTTCTAATTCACAAGAAAATGACAGAAACATTTGTTTTCTGTTTCTTTTTCCTCTGTCTCTGCTTCTGCCTCTCTCTCTTTTTGCTCTCTTTCTCTTTCCCCCTTTTGGAATTATAATATGAGTAACTTGGAAAAGTAGGTGATTTTAAGAGAAATCACCACGATTTGTACTTGTTTTCAATGTCTGTTCACTGAAATTAATCAATACCCTTTTTGACTTTTTATACTAAGATGTCAATACAAGAACCTGTTTATAAACAAATAGAATGTTGAACTGCTTCATCATAAGTATTACAGTTATTACTATGAATATTTTTAGTTATTTTATTTTGATATATACTGATAAAAATCTAACATGCATAGACGTGGTGCTCATACTAAGTGATACTTATATGGACAATACTCTCAAAATATTCACAGTAGTCAGCATAAGTATTGACATATTTGTAAATAAGCAAAATATTCATTAAATGATTTGATTAATATGTCCAAGTAATCTATTCTAAAATAAACTAATCAGTGTTCAAAGCATGAATTCCTGACTGATTATTCATCATCATGTTTATTCCTTGAAAAACAATATATGGACTGAAGCAATAGGGCAGTGGATAGGGTGCTTGCTTGTTGTGGCTGCTGGGTGTGATTGCTTGGACCCATCTGGTCCCAGAGCACAGGAATGATCCTGAGTGAGAAGTCAGGTGTATGACCTGAGGACCACTGTATGTGTGGCCCAAAACAAAACAAACAAATAAATGGGCAAGAACACTGTCCAGATTTTCTTAGAAGTCAAAGAGATAGTACAGCAGATAAGGTGCTTACCTTGCTTATGGCCAACCAGCGTTCAATCACTGGCATCCCATATAATCCTCTGAGTACTGCCCATAGTGATTCCTGAGCACAGAGCCAGAAATAACCTCTGAGATTTGCCAGTGTGGCCCCAAACAAAACAAAATAAACAGAAAAAATAAATTAAAATTGTGTATTTATAAATTGTCCCTGATGTATTTTGTCTCATAATCATAGTTAATTTGCTTCACTATATATTGCTATGTTAGTATGCCATGGATAAAGCTATTTAATTATGCCAAGAACCACCTAATAAAATTGTCTAAGGCCTACTTGTTATGATACCTTTCTATCTAGGATTACTCTATAACGCCCATTTATCACAGTAGGCATTGATAGGAAATAATATGCTGTCACCTCCAATAAATTTTGTTAAATGGATCAGCCAAAACCTCACATAAGATCATATATGCAAAAAGCTATTCATAATTTGTTTTTCAGTCTTTAAAGTTTATAGAGATTCTACCACATGGTAGAGCCTGGCAAGCTACCCACGTAATATTTGATATACCAATAACCAATAACAATTATAGACCTCATTATTCCCATGACCTGAATTAGTGGTTTGAGCCTCCTCATGTTCCTGAAGCGAGCAGATGCCCTTGGACTACAGTAGCATATGACAGGATGTATGAAGATGTTACTGGTGCCCATTTGAGCAAATCAATGAACAACGGGAAGACTAGTGATACAAGTGATACAAGGTTATAGGGGATCTAATTATTTAATGTTAGTTACACTTGAAATTGTTGACTCTTTGGGTCTGTATCAATACCTATCTTTGCTATTACAAATATAAAACATATATGTGTGTATTCCCATACTATTCCTTACCATTTTCACTCTCAGGAAATAGCTAAGCTCTAAAATAGTAACAAAGTATTAACACAAAAAAATAAGCTAAGTACCTCCCTATTTAACTCATTACATTAAACTATTCTATATGTTCAGCCATGAACTATTGGATAGAGCTATTTGCTACTTATGAAAAATGATTATTAAGAGACAAACATTTTAAAAGAAAATTAAGACTAAGCTTGAGTAAATAAGCATTGCTTTTCTCTGCTCAAATAAGCAAAAGTAAAATAAGATGCATATATGTAACATTTATTTCCACAAACTCTGAGTGATAAATCTGTTTTGTTAAATTTTTCTTAAGCAACTTTAATTGACAACATATGTTAGACATCACAGAGCAAGGTGCATGGAGAACTTTGCATCTGCCAGAGTTCCAAGGAGCTAATTCCTTTTATTGTGTTTGCTTCATTTGTCTTGTGCTTTCTTTCAATGTGACAGATATCAATATTTATGGGAATCAGGTACACTTAATTTTGGTAACTCTAAAGAAAAAGATTCTGAAATTATCTTTTTAAAATAACTATTCTTTCAATGACAGCTATTAGAAATGAGAACAATGACATTGTTCTCAATGCATAAGAACTCAATGCATAGTTGAATTTAAACAAAGGTTTAGGTGAGATGCATATGAATCTCTAATAAAACTTGTATTAGCACAAAATAAATAACTTAAGGAAGCAATAAAGCACTGTTACTTTGTATGACTTTTTACCCATTACTTTAGCAAAACAAATTAAAACTTTGATTTTATGCCTTTATGTCCTTTGTTTGTTAGTAGCCGTTAAGAAATTCTTCTAACACAGGTGCGATATTATTAATAGCAAAGTAGCAATATATTTGACATCTACCCAGTTTAGCCCACATAATCACTTGTATCATTTGCATCACTTGTCTTCCTGTTGTTCATCACTTTGCTCTAGTAGGTACCAGCAATGTCTCCATACATCCTGTCGAGAGCAAGCATAGTCCAAGTTCATCTGCTCCCTCTGGAACATGAAGAGCTTCAAACCATTCTTTCAGGTCATGGGCATGAGGTCTATAATTGTTACTGGATTTTGGCATATCAAATGCAACACAGGTACCTTGCCAGACTCTGTCATGTAGGTGGTACACTCTCAGTACTAGGTTCCAACTCGTGCATTTACTGATGAACTCAATGAGGAGAGGCCAGCTTTTCCCTTGGGTGGAGTTCTGTGGAGCTGAGGAGTTTGGATGTTGAGTACAATAGACCTCATGATGTGGGTGTTCCTCTGGCTTCTTGCTAGGCTCACTGGGATGACAGGCCATGGCTAGAACCTTCCTAGAACTGTATACTGTGTATAAATGTGAAAGATCCTGGGAAGGACTTGGTCCTAACTTCCAGTATTATCTAAGACTGTTGTGCAGCTATGGAGGCCTCGTGCTGGGGCAGCTGTGTGTCTGGAGTGTCTCTCTTCCAGTGCTGCTGGCTGTGGTGGTTGGGAGCTCGCAGCCACACCCAGTCAACATGGAGATGGAGGAATGGGAGGAGGAGCCCAAATTCCCACTACAAGTCCAGCCAACATGCTGTCCCCCTGCACATGTGAGCGAACCCTCACATAATAAAACTGCTTTTCCCTAAACATATTCAAATGTAATAGAATGGAACTGGTGTTTTGAATAGCATGAAAATCACCATTTCGTACCTGGTCTTGTTTCCAGACCTTAAATATTATAAACATTGGTGTAATAAACATAATATAGAGGGCGAAGCAATAGCACAGCAGGGAGGTCATTTGCCTTGTACGTGGCTGACACATATTCGAACCCTGGCATTCCATATGGTCCCGCAGTACAGCCAGGAGTAAGTCCCGAATGCATTTCCAGGAGTAACCCTGAACATTGCCAGGTGTGGCCCAAAAAGGAAAAAAAAAACTAAAAAACGGGTGTACATATATTATTTAAAGTTCATGTTTTATATTCCTCAGATATATGCTATAGTATAAAATAGTTAGATCATGTAGAAGTCTTCTTATAAGCTTTTTTATTTTTATCTTTATTTAAATACTGTGAATTATAAAGTTATTCACAATACAATTGTTTCAGATAGTCATTGTTCCAATACCAGTCCCACTGACAATGTGGCCATATCACCACCAAAATTTTGAGCTTCCGCCCACCCCAAGACTGCTCCCTAAGCAGGCACTAATTTATATTACTTATTAAAATATATATCTCATAATGATGTTGCACCAATATTATATTAGCACACACTCCAGAAGCCCCAAACTCTTTAATGGTGATAAAGTTAGAGTTAAAATTTTAATTGGGTGTTGGCTTTGGGGCATGGCTTGACTGCTGGCATTCCAGTAGAATGATATTGGGGGAGGTAGCCCAATCCTAACTCCATGAAAGCCTGTAGATTTTAATCATAAAACCTGCAATACTATCACTATCACTATCTTCCCGTTGATCATCTATTTGCTAGAGCAGGCACCAGTAATATCTCCATATGTCCTGTCTCATACTAGTAGAACCCAAAGGCATCTGCTTGCTCCAGGAACATAAAGAGCCTCAAACCATTCTATTAGGTCATGGAAATGATCTAATATAAATGTTACTGGTATTTGGCATATAAAATATGACACAAGCAGCTTGCCAGACTTGCTGTGCGGGTGGCATACTCTTGTAGTCACCTCTAAATAAAGCAATTATTGATGAACCTTGCTGCTCGGGCCTGGCTGTGATAGTCTGGTCTGCTGGGTGGAGTTGTGACGAGAAAGAAGTCCGGATGTGGAACACAGCGGTCCCCATGGAGTCGGGGGTGGTGGAGGGGTCATCTGGCTTGTTGTGAGGCTCTGCTGGGGTGCTAGGTCAGGGCTAGATCCCTCCATACCTCCCGGCGCCTCATGAGCGGCTGGGCACAGGGAAAGCAAGTAGCAGCTCTGCCCCATGTCTGAGAGTCTCTGGTTCAGCACACCTGGGCCGGATTAAAAAAAAAAAAAACTGCTAGAGGATGGGTGTCGATGATTCGGGCTGTGATAGTCTGGTCTGCTGGGTGGAGTTGTGACGAGAAAGAAGTCTGGATGTGGAAAACGGTTGCCCCCATGGAGTAGGGGATGGGGTCATCTGGCTTGTTGCGAGTCTCTGCCGGGGTGGCAGGCCAGGGCTAGAACCCGCCATGCCTCCTGGGTGCCTCATGAGCGGCTGGGCACGGGGAGAGCAAGTAGCAGCTCTGCCCCATGTCTGAGAGTCTCTGGTTCAGCATACCTTGGTCAAATTGAAAAAAACTGCTGCAGGGTGGGTGTCGATGATCTGGGCTGTGACTGTCTGGTCTGCTGGGTGGAGTTGTGATGAGAAAGAAGTTCGGATGTGGAAAACGCAGCCCTGAAAAAAAACTGCATACCTGAGTTTATCAGTGACTTAATTTTTGGGTGGAGCTCATCAAATATAGAGTCTGGCCTTAAACATGGCACAGATTGTAGAGTGTGGAGGTTTTTGGCTTCCGACGTTGTGCTGGGATGGGCCACACCAATACCCATCCCCCTCTAGATTGCCCCAGTTGTTTGACGCTGAGAGATTGGGGAAATCTGTTCTCTATATTGATCTCTTTCAATGTTTATATATGAGTCTCTAGATCATGGCCATTGGATGAAAACACTTGATTTCATCCATGAGACAATTAATGGGTATGGCTGCCAACCTTCAGGAGGAATGAGTTTGGAGTGAGGGAGCACAGTCCAGACACTGGCAAAGCTTAGAGATTTCAGCACCAAACCCACATACTGAGTTTTTCAGCTGATTCTCTTTTGGGTGGAGCTAATCTGAGCAGTGGATTCCAACCTTGAACATGGTGGCAGTTGTGGAGTGTGGCTGTTTTCAGCTGCTGGAGTTCTTCTGGGAGGGTCCAGTCCCAAACCTATCTCCCTCTGGATTATACCAGTTGACTCAGCCTGCAGACTGGGGATCAATTTCTAGTTTTGTGAGGAATGCCCAAATTGTTTACCAAAAAGGCTGGACCAGTTGTCATTTCCACCCATGATGGAGTCACTTTCTCCTCTCATCCACACCAGCATTGGTTGCACTTGTCTTTTTGATGTGTGCCACTCTCAGTGGTGTGATTTATTATTTCACTTTTGATTTTTATCTCACTGATATTTAGCAATCATCAATGTAGAACATTTTTATGTGTCTTTTGGCCATTTGCATTTGTTCTTTGAGAAAGTTTCCATTCACTACTTCTCATTAGTTTTTGGTGGGGTTGGATGATTTTTTTTCTTGTAAATTTCTCCCATTGCCTTCAATAAATTTAAAAATCACCCTATATTAGATGGGTATTGGGTAATTTTTCCCAGTATGTGTGCTCTCTTTTTATCTTGCCTACCATTTATTTTGAGGCAGAAGGTGATTAGTTTAATGTAGTCTCATTTGTTTATCCTTGGTTTCATTTTCTTGGTAAGTGGTGTTTCATCTTTGAAGAGGTTATCTTCAATGTAATGGAGGGTTCTCCTTACATTTTCTCCCATGCATGATAATGATGAAGGTCTGATATTGAGGTCATTAATCCATTTTGATGCATCCAGGAGGGCGGGAGGGTTCAGGCTCTGGCTCACCACCCCAATAGAGCCTCAGAAGAAGCCAGAGGAGCACCCACACCATGATGACATCTATTTTCAATGTCTGGATTCTACAACTCATCAGAGCTCCACCCAAGAGAGAAGCCAATCTCAAGTCCAGCTCATCAAAACCCCACCTTAGAGAGAAACCTATTTCACAGACACAGATAAAGATGCAACTGGCTCTTCCCTTTGCACATGGCCACAAAGCAGATGTGCAATATATCAGTAAATGCAAAAACTAAGAGAGCCTTCGTGGCAGATTCTGGCAAGCAATGCATGTCGTATTTGATATGCCAAAAACAGTAACAATAACCAACCTTATTCCCATGACCTGAACTACTGGTTTGAGATTCTACATGTTCCTGGAGTGAGCAGAGGCCCTAGGGCTATACTTGCATGTGACAGGGACAAATGGAGATGTTACTGGTGCCCACTCAAGCAAATCAATGAATAATGGAAAGACAAGTGAAGTGATACGAGTGAATCCATATTGATCTAACTTTTGTGCCTGGCATTCCATAGAGCTCTGAGTCTTTTGGGATTTTAGCTTTGCATGTAGTTGTCCAATTTTCCCAGTAACACTTGTTGAAGAGGATTTTCTTGTTCCACTGAATGTTTTTTGCTCCTTCATCAAAGATTAGATTATTATATACTTTAGGGGAAAAGTCAATCTATCTTGATAAAGAGAATCATCAAGAAAAGTTTCTTAATATATAATTTATACTTATATATTTATATCCTTAATTATACATATGTGTGTGAACATATGCAAAACACCCTTTCTATGTACATATGTGTACAAAATGTACTCTGATTGGGATATTAGTTTATGCTCAGATATATCTAAATATGTATACATGTTTTGTTACAGAAAATAAATGTTTTATTTAAATCAGAAGAATGCAAGACTTTTGTATTTTTTGTCCCTCAGTTTGCAATACATTGATCAGTTTCTGTGTCATGTCAGTCATTTGGTTTCATTGTAAATCATCAGAATATATGAATGGTTATGTAAAAACAAATATGCCATATTTTATCATGCTGAGTAAATTAGCCAGAGGGAAAAGGACAGATATAGAATGACTGCGTTTATTTCCGAATATAAAACACAATAGTAAGATACCAATATCCAAGCCCATAAAAACATGGATCAGGAGGTACTGTCAGTAGGTGGAATCTACTGCAAATGTGTGGTAGTCAGAGGGTAGGTGAGACAGAGAAAGTAACAGTGTACTAATAATTGTTGGACATAATACCAGCCAAGCACTGAGCATTGAATGCGAACAAGGGATATACCTGATAACCCCCTAAATGTATGTATTGCAAGTTACAATGTGTAAGTGAAGGAATAAAGAGAGAGAGAGAGAGAGAGAGAGACAGAGAGAGAGAGAGAGAGACAGAGAGAGAAGAGGCAAAGCGCCTGCCATAGAGGCAGGCCGTGGGAGGAGGGAGGGAATCAGGGGACATTGGTGGTGGGATGGGTGCTGAAGCATTGTATGACTGAAACCAAACATGAACATCTTTGTAATTATATATCTGACATTGGTATAATAATTTTTTAAAATATGCTATATTTTGTTTTATTTGGGGAACACATAGATGTGTTCAGAATACTCCTGTTCAGAGTACACATAGTACTCTTGGCTCTGTACTCAGGATGTACTCCTGGTGGGAAGTCAGGGATAGACCCTAGATAGACAACATGTAAAGCCCCAAAATATATCATTAATATTTGTTCTTTGTGACAATTAAATTTTCACTATCCAAATAAAGAAAAGCAGGACTCCTTGCATTTTATCTTCTCTTTCACTTTTTTTTCTATATCTTTGGAATGTTATGTTGAACTTAGATGCGTTTTACCATACACAATAATACCAGGAAGCTGAATGGAACAGATATCAATATTATTCATAGTCCCTATACATACCATAAATCTTTGTTTATTATGTCTCATGGTAAATTAACATTTTTAATTCTAGAAAAAAGTTTTTGACATAATTTTTAAATGATATGTACATGTTAGCACCTAGCACCTAAAGCAAGAGATTCCATAAAGAAATTGAAGATAGATAAATACTCTTGTTTCCCAAAACTCATACATAAAAGGGTATAGGAAACATTTGTCTATGATAAATGTGTAGGTGACAACAGTAAAGGGTAAAGTTGTAGGAAAATAAGAAAATTCATATGAACTCATAAAAATTTTTCCCATAAATTTTCATAGCTACATCTTGAACTTTACTATTTGATTTGGGGTCACCTTTTAACTTATGTATAACATTTTGTTCCTTTCAGGTATGTAATATAATAATCTGAAAACAGTACATATTGAGAAATAATTTGTTAATAAGTAACTGTGTCACTGTAGAATGTTACAATATTTTTCTAGAATAGAACTTTTAAGGTTTATCCTCTTAGCACCTTTCAAATATGCAGTGCAATATTAATAATTAAAGTAACTAAGAGCAATATTGTACATTAGACACTAATTAAGTTCATAATGAGAACAGGCATCTTTTCACATACCTTGAATATTAGCTTGGCATTAAGAAAAATTTCAATTAGATCATAGAAGTCTAATCATGTATTACTAGAACATCATTTATTAAATGAAAAGAATATATAAACAATTCTTGCACTTTATTTTATTCATAAATTATCACTTAAAATCTAACAAAATGAATTATGATCTTTTATTATTGGAATAAAAGCTTTTAAATAAAATTTTAACAAAAAAGATTTATTAAAATTATAACTGCTATACCATTTTATTTTATTATTTTCAAACAAAACATCAATTATAAGAAAAGCTGAGGTGAAAATTAAATATTAGCTTTCTCATATTTTAGAAAAAATATTTTGATTTATTTATAAAATTAAAATTCAGATCATGAAAGAATTTTATTTCTTCTTCTATACATGCCATAAGGTAAATAATTATATTTGATTATGTTTATTTATTTAAAATGAGAATATCATAATTTCATCCTTTCTGACAGCCGCATAGTATTTCATAGTGTAGATGAACCACAGTTTCTTTAGCCAGTCCTCTGTTCTCGGGCATTTAGGTTGTTTCCAGATTCTAGCTATAGTGAATAGTGCAGAGATGAATAAAGAAGTACAGATAGTGTTTCTGCTCTGTGTTTTTCGGTCTCTAGGGTTTATATTCCCAGGAGTGCTATTGCTGGATCAAATGGGAGCTCAATATCTAGCTTTCGGAGGAATGCCCATATTGTTTTCCAAAAGGGCTGGACCAGTCGGCACTCCCACCAGCAGTGGATGAGAGTCCCTTTTTCCCCACATCCACGCCAGCACCGGTTGTTCTTGCTGTTTTGGATGTGTGCCAGTCTCTGTGGGGTGAGATGGTACCTCATTGTTGTTTTGATTTGCATCTCCCTGATGATTAAAGATGAAGAGCACTTTTTCATATGCCTTTTTGGCCATTCGAATTTCTTCTTTTTGGAAGCTTCTGTTCATTTCTTCTCCCCATTTTTGATGGGGTTGGCTGTTTTCTTCTTGTGGAGTGCTACCAATGCCTGATATATTCTGGATATTAACCCCTTGTCAGATGGGTATTGGGTGAATATCCTTTCCCACTCTGTGGATTGTCTTTGTATCTTGGTCACCGTTTCTTTTGAGGTGCAGAAGCTTATGAAATTTACCTGCAAATGGATGGACATGGAGTCTATCATGCTGAGTGAAATTAGTCAGAAGGAAAAGGACAGATATAGAATGACTGCATTCATTAATAGGATATAGATACCAGTGTTTTACTAAATATGGGAAATGGTAATGGCAGATTAACACTCACCACTGAATATACACAAAGAGACTTAAGTGATAAACTCTAAATATCTGCAGGGCTAGCCACAATGTGTAAAATAAGAGGGAGAGAGATGCAGAGACAGAGAGAGAGATAGAGAGAGAAAGAGAGGAAACTGGGGTACCTGCTATTAAGGCGGGTGGGGGGGGGGAAGGGAGGGGTACATTGGTGGTGGAAATGGGGCACTGGTGGAGGGATGGATGCTGGAATACTGTATTACCAAGAACCAATTATGAACACCTTTGTAATTGTATGTTTCACGGTGGTATAATAAAAAAATTAAAAAAAAAATAAAATAAAATGAGAATAAATGTTCCTGCTGTGTTGCTTATCTCAGTCATAAAAATAGCAAATATCCTTTAGAGAAATAATATAATATATTTTAGATAAGCTAGCAAAGCATGAAATAACTTTGCAATTTTGCACGAAAAGGATAGCCCATAAGAAAACATGCACTAACAAAAATGAAAATTAATTTTGCTCAAACTTCTGTTAAATAATTTACACTTTTGGAAAATCCTGAGATATTCAGTATTATTTTCTAAAAACTGTTCATCTTGGAATGTTGGAACTAGGTAGAGTTATATAGTAAATAGAAATATCACTTTTATCAAATTCATTCTAGTTTTCCTGAGGAATAAGTATAAGATCTACTATAAGAACACATAGTAATATGTAGAAAAGCGAAACGATCATAAATCTAGGCCTTGAAATCCAAAAACCACTGTGCAACATAGGAAATGAAAGACAGTGAACAACAAAGGCTCCAATGCTGTTCCAATGGTTTCTGAACACAGGCCCATCAGACAGGAGGACATATTCCATTGAGTCAAAGACTCAGTGGTATTCTGTGCCCAGTTGTCACCACTTACCTAGTTTTTCATCTCTCTCTTCTTGTTATTTGTACATACATATTTTAGTTTACACAAATGTACTACAAATGTATGTGAGATTCCCTTGGACTAGTTCCAGCATTGTGAGACAATTAAGTGAGTATAAATTCCATGTTAAATCTTTGTGTGCTTTTTTAATATTTTTAAAATAGTAAATATTTTACTTAGTGTGCTTTTTTTTAAATATTTTCACAAGATGAGAAAATAAAAATAAACAAAATAAAAAATAAAACTCACAGACATGGGACTCACAGACATGGGACAGAGCTACTACTGGCTCTCCCTGTGCCCAGCCACTCTCGAGGCGCCCAGGAGGGATGGTGGGTTCTACCCTGGCCCGCCACCCCAACAGAGCCTTGCAACAAGCTAGACGACCCCCACTCCATGAGGACCTCCATTTTACATCCGGACTTCCCTCTCGTCAGAACTCCACCCAGCAGACCAGCCTGTCACAGCCGGGGTTTCAAGGCCATTTGCGACGCGCAGTTCATCAATAAATGCTGGATTTAGAGATGACTACAAGAGTATGCTACCTGCACTGCAGAGCCTAGCAAGC
Source organism: Cryptotis parvus (assembly GCA_021461705.1). NCBI lineage: Eukaryota > Metazoa > Chordata > Mammalia > Eulipotyphla > Soricidae > Cryptotis > Cryptotis parvus. The sequence goes on along the minus strand of JAJIBD010001457.1, from coordinate 15,964 downwards.
TACCTGTGTCGTATTTGATATGCCAAATACCAGTAACAATTTTAGACCTCATTCCCATGACCTGATGGAATGGTTTGAGGCTCTTTATTTCCTGGAGCAAGCAGATGCCCTTGGGCTCTACTAGCATGAGACAGGACATATGGAGATCTTACTGGTGCCTGCTCAAGCAAATCAATGATGAACGGGAAGACAGTGATACAGAAAAAAAACATACTTAACATTTTCTTTATACATATTTCTTTCACTGTTGCACTTTTCCTAATTGCTTACTCATGGAATTCTCCTTTTTTCTTTCTTTTTTACATTACACTTTAGAATAATTCATTTTTACCCATTTATTTTGTTTTCATCCTCATTTAGAGTGTTCTAACCTTTTAGTATAAAAACTCAGAGAGTTATCAAAAAGAAGACTTTCCTTTTTATAAACTGAAGGAAGAAATATATCACCAATATTTATGTGCACTTCTTTCTGACAGCATTATGCTAATACCATTGAGCAGGCATTCATCCCCCAAAGGAACCTGCAATATTTACTTTATTAGCTAAAATCTATTCTGCTAAGCTCAAAAAGCAGCAATTTAATTTTGGTTTTACTTTTCTAGGAAATGAACCTGTCTTATTCATATATACTTTATCTTTTTTTTTTCCTTTTTTGAGAGCCTAATTTGATCTTAACCTCATAATCTGATATCTTATTGCTAGATTTTATCAGAAAAACTAAATAATATGTTATATTATATAAAATTAACTTTATTGTCCATCAACTTTGTTAAATTGCATTTTTAAATTTTAAATATTTTTTACTCTAAATTTAATAATTTATGTATGTTGTCCTGTAATTCAATGAATAATTCTTATTTTGTACCTCAGAATGGTCAGTCACTCCATTACTTCTCAAATATTTGAAACTGTCCTTCTTATAGTATTTTGTTAGTGTGAAAAGCTTAAGGCATGATAGTCAGTAAATATGCAGTAAATAATCCTTTTTTTCTGCTATATCTGACTTCATTTTGACCTGCCTTAACTATTAAGCTTTATATTTTCAATTTTTCTTGATAACTGTTTTCTTATTTTAAGAATACATTGCTCAGAGAACAATGAATAATTTTATGAAGGCAAATACATTTCTCATAGCATTTGATTTTGAAAATTTAGGCTTTTGTTTAATTATACTTGGGAAACTATTGTTTATTGAATCTTGGAGAATAGTTGCTTTATGGTATATCTTGGAAAGTCAGACTATAAGTATTAGGTTCCGACCTATAAAAAGATAGTGTAGATTAATGGCAGTAATTAGTACTTGAGTGATAATGGAAGTTTTCTTTCTTTCCCCCACCTTTGGAAAGATATGACAAAATCAATAATTAATAATTAATGGTAATAATAATAATTAAATAATAATAAGCTTTTATTAAAATGATATTCTGACTATACTTAAGAGCAAACACTGCATACTTACTCTTTCCCAATGTCTATGTAATTACTACTTGAGTATTATGGACCTAAAATCAGTAGGATTTTTTTCAAATGGCCTAGTGAATGACCAAATAGAATTTTACTTCATAAGAGATGGATATTTATTAGTTCACAGAAATGGAGGCTCAGTGAAAAATATTGTATTGCTTGTATCGCTTGTATCACTTGTATCACTTGTCTTCCCATTGTTCATCGATTTGCTCCAGTGGGCACCAGTAACATCTCCATTCGTTGGAAATGAGGTCCATTATTGTTACTGTTTTTGGCATATTGAATACACCATGGGTAGTTTGCCAGGCTTTGCTGTGGCTCTGGGTTCATCCCAGAGGACCCAGTCTTTTTCAATGCAGACCATCAAACATCCAAAAAAAATTTTTTAAAAAATATATCTTATAATATTATAATACATATAAGACATTATATTATAATATACTATATATTATAAGATATTATAATATAAGATATTATAATATATATTATATATTACCATCAAATAAATATTATATCTCCTAAATAAAATGTTAACCTGTGACATTCCTTATTGTATTAATTTACTGACATATGATCATGATTACCAATTAAATTGATGTAAATTAAATTAACAGGAAACTAAGTTCAATTGAAGGTCACCTGTCAGGGAGCTGCTGGCATCCCCAACAGTATCAGGACAGAAGTTCTCTTCTACCTCTGAGGCCGCCAGGGGAACAGATGAAAACTCACAAGTCCGGGGCAGTTCCAAAAAGGCTTTTAATAGTTCAAAAGCTCTACCACCGCTATCCACTATAATGAAAGAACCATAGCTCTAGTCAGAACTTAGACCATACAATAGTGCCTAAGGCTCCCACCAAAGAGAGAGGATCTCATAGGAGAGGAGTCCTACCCAAAAGAAGAGGAAGGGCAGAGTGCCTCAAGTCAGTCCCCTTATACACCAAAGTAATCCAAACTGTTGACAGGGAGGGTCCTGTCAACAAAGAACCCTAAACAGAGTGCAGAAGGGTGGTACCACATCCTATTGCAAGTATAAACAGAGGGTTATACCAAGGACTAATCCCTTCTTCCAAGATTATCTCTTATGTAAAACACTGGAGAGAGAGAAGAGAGAGGGGGCAGATATAAAGTAATACATCTTAATTTCATGGGCTTCATGTAATCTATATGGTACCCACAAGGTTCTTCTTTTTATTATCTGCACCAGGGTGATTCTGAGTATCTTGTTCTCTGTATACTGAAAGGGTCACACTCGCCAGTGTGAAGGCAAACTAGTATGATCCTTTCTATAATCTTAAAGATAGTCTCAACATAGCCAGGGTAGCAGTCTCCTGGTAAATACTGTCTCATGCTGGATACAGTAGGTATAAAGAGGAGCTGTGCCCAACCTAGATAATATAGAAGTCTTAGTAGATGTATAATAAGTCAGAAATTATTCAGAGTCAAGGTGACTTCTATAACTGCCACACCCTCTATCAGTGTTTACATAGAAGAGAGATCTCATTAGTATGACCCTTGGTTTAAGAACATGTAAATAGATTAAGCTGTGAGCAATGCTCCCAAGATAGTTAAGCCTGTCAGTCAACATTCACCCATCTGGAATTACCATGTTAGTACAAGACATAGAATAATTGACCAATGTGTATAGCTTATATCATCTTTTACATAAAAAACAAAAACAAAATGTAAGTCTGTAAGGATTTAAGCACAAAGTTATATTTTTAGCTTATCCTATAATAATATAATGAGAGATCCAGCAGTATTTATGTCCACAGAAGAAACATATCCAGAATATCATACACCGGGGATAAAATGTCTTCTTCCCTTTTGTGGTTGCACTGTCAACACTGTAGATTTATTTCTACGAAGAGATATTTTCCTTTACATATATAATATCTCAGTGAGATCATCCCCCACTCTTGCCTTTTTAGAGCCCTTGTGATAAAATAATCCTTATGCCAAAGAGACATATTTTGGGGTAACAAATCTTGTTCCTCTTTAGGAAAGTGTGGGGACACAATATCTTAGGTTTCAACATAGTATCTGAAGTTTAGAAGCATATTAAATGGTAAAGTAACAAAAATATATAGGTTTGGTTAAAACATTATTCTATGCCTATTACCTATAATTTTAATAAGTACTTCTGCTGGCATTTTAGACAGTGATCTTTAGAAAATTTTATTCTTGATATACACACAAATTATTCCTACTTTGTTTTTGAGGGGGTTCTTCCAAGAAGTTCTCCGGAAGCCCAGAAGTCTATCCCAATGACGTTCAACAAACCATGCTGGAAATTCAATGCCCAGGAGTGATGTGCTGCAAAGGTCTTGCTTGTCAAGGATTACACAGACAACCTTGATAGTTTTCAGTAGCAACCCAGGGTCCAAACTCTGTTATTTAGAGGGCCCTGGGGTACACTCAGAAATATTCAGGAAACTTTGTGGTACTTGGGAATCAACCAGACTTGGTTACAGGCAAGGCAAATTCTTTACGACCTCTATGTTCTCCAGTTCTACCTTTTTTAATGTATTTTTTGCTTTTTTTTGCTTTTGGGGCCAAACCCAGCAGTGTTCAGTGACTAATCCTGGCTCTGTACTCAGGACTTACTATTGAGGTGTTAGGGAAATCATGGAGTGCTGGGGATCTGACACTGGTTACCTTTTGTGCAATACAAGAGTCTTAATTGTACTATCTCTCAGGTCCCTTATTCTCAATCTTTTTGATTAACTTTTTGATTGACTCTCTAGTTTGTTAAAAAAGTTGATGCATACCTTTTTTGTTAGAAGAGCAATACCCTGTTCATGAATGACTCTCACTCTCTATTTGGCTAAACTTGCCCCTTTCCCTCCCAGGGATCAAATCCAGGGCTCTTCTGTGCAAGGTGCATTTTCTGGTTTCCTTGAGTATCTTTATATCCTCTTGTAACAAGAACAAAAAATAAGAAATCAAGATACTAATCTTAGATATTTTAATTTCCTTTTTGCTATTTCTGTTGAAACTTTGCAAATAGTGAAAGTTCTTTTAGGAATATAACAACATTTAAAAGAACTAGTGGTAAGATTGAAAATCAGAGAAAGAATTGAATGCTTCTTGAAATGTACCACATAGGAAAAAAATTACATAATTTATCAGCTAGAATTTTCTGGATACTGTTAATGATTTTGATACTAGATTTCAAGTGTACCTCTTCCTGACAGTTCAGGCTAAATATTTTTCCTACAAACAAAAAAAAAGTGGCAAAACATTAAATTAGAAATACTAAGTAAATTACTTTGTTGTGGACTTGAATAATTCCCTTTTTTATTTTCAAATGCACTTTTGTCTAATTTTACAAACAACACTGCTACTATAAAAGTTGTTTTCCTGACAGACAAAATTAAAATCTTTTAGTTGATTGGCAGCAAAATTCTTTCTTTTTTTTTTTATTTTGATTGATGACTATCTGTTGGATGACCTGGCCTAGCTAGTTTAGGATCTTTGCTGTTTAATCTACTTAACAGTTTAAGCTATTTACATGTTCTTAAGCCAGGGTTCATGCTGATGAGATCATTCTTATGTGTAAACATTGGTGAAGGATATGGCAGCTACAGGAGTCATATTGACTCTGAATTAATAGCTTCTGAAATACTATTATAATCTCTACTACGATTTCAGTGTTATCTAGATTGGACACAATTCCTCTTAATACCCACTGGTACCAGTGTGGGACAGAATTTACCAGGCGATGACCACCCTGACTATATTCAGACTACCATTTAAGATTAAAGGAAGGATCAGACTAGTTTGTCCTCCAGTAGGCAAGCATGACCCTTTTAGTAAATAGAGGGCAAGACACTCAGAACCACCCTCTTGCAGATAATAAGAAAGAGCCTATGGGTACCATCTAGATTGCATAAAGTCCATGAAATTATATGTGTTTCTCCCCATGAATATACATCCGTTAAGATGTATTTCTTTATACCAGCTCTCTCTCTCTCTCTCTGGTATTTTGACATAAGAGATAATCTAGCAGGAAGTGACTAGACCATGGCATATTCATTTGTTTAGTACTGAAACAACTGTAGCACCACCTTAGTGTGGCACCACCCTACATATAAACCTAGAAGCTTATTCATTGATCTTTGTTGACACTATCTTCCCTGAAGAGAGAATTACTTTTGGATTTGAGGCATGTCCACCACTTTGATGGGAGACGTGGGTGGAAAGCATGGCAGAAGTTCTGACCAAGACCTAGAGGTCTGGAGAATCCCATATCTTAGATTGTACTGGTGGAGCTTGTTTTAGTAAAAACCTTTTGGAACTGTGCTGGACTCCTGAGTCTTCATCCATTCTGCTGCCTCAGAGGTCAAAGGGAACTCACTTTCTGATATTATTGGGAACCCAGCGGCTCCCGCCAACTATCACTTTATTAATTTGTCATTATATGTTGCTGACCTGTTATTTCTATTCACACTGATACAACCGAGCTAGGTAGAGAATGTCAGTTTACTCTGATACAGCTGGAGCTAAGGTGGTTTTGACCCAAAAAAGAAAATAAATAAACAAATCACCAAATTTTAAGTAATGTTACATTGCTTGAAATTCATATTTGTAAAAATTGCAACAATACATTTTACTATTTTATATAGAATGTGAAATATTAAGTTAGCAGAAAGCATTATGAAAGTATAATTTATATTATACTAAGGGGGACAAACGAAATATAATTCTGACCTTGTCTTTGGTTGTTAAAACTGGATGTTTGACTTGCATGGCAAAAGCATCAAGCTAGATGCCAACTTAACAAGCTTTATAGCCACTGACTTTCGGGGAATGGAAATACAATGAATGAAAAACCTAACTTGTATTGTTCTTCAATAAATTTTAGCTTTCTTGTAAAATGTGTTCTCTTGGGGCATCTTAGTAAGTTTAAATTATAATAGTTTGACTGCTGACTATAACTGCAACAACTTTTAAAACTCTGTGTGTTGCTATAAATTGCCTATGAGTCAAATTCATTGCAGGTGAGGAAGGGCATTCTGAATGCCCTATCTGTTTTTCTCATCTAATACAAACCTAAAATAAAACAAGCACTCATGCATTTTACTTGCTGCATCCAGCTTAAAAATAATAAAACCTACTAGTACTTTCCTTAAGAAGCAAAATCAAGGGGGTAGGGGGGAACTTGATTCTAATAAAAAAGCAAAGTTTTCAGGATTAGCTAGCATTTTATATAACCTTGTGAAAAGTGCTCTGATTAGCATTGACCTTACTTTTCACATGGAAAATTGTGCTGGCCAGGTAGGAATTGAAATCTCAAAGGTAAAGTAACAGGTCAGTAAAGTCAAGTGTTTAATCAGATAACGGAAGCCCATGCCATTAATAAGTGTGCCTTTTGCTTCAATAAAGTCCTCACTTTATGAAATAAAATCTGCCCTTTAATATCCTGCATAAATCCCGCTATCTAACCCACAAACACTAATTCTCTGATCATCAGCTATCTTCAACTGCTTCTGCTGAATACTTAGAGTGATATTGTTTGTGTTCCTTATTTCTGTGTGTGTGTGTGTGTGTGTGTGTGTGTGTGTGTGTGTGTACTATATCTGACTGTATTCATGGCTTATTCCTGATCCTGTTCTCAGAGATCTCCCCTGGCAGGGAACAGAGGAGCCTAAGTAGTGCCCAGGATCCAACCTGGGTCAGTTATGTTCAAGACAAGCAACTTTCTAACTATATGATCTCTGATTTTCAGTCATTTCACACATTTCCCTTTGATTTCACATTTTCACTCTAAGCAGATAAAGATAATTTTTCTATAGGGCAATGTATGCCTATTTTTCATGCTTATTTTGCCTAGGCATATCGTGGAGCTCGTTTAGGACTATAAGTGTATCTTATCTAATATTTAAAATCATTACAATTTTTAAACTGCTTAATGAAATGTACCTGATAAATTGTACCTAATGAAACTAAGTGGCTATGATGAAATAGGAAACTGTAAAAGAAGTTTTAGCTAAATGCTGTGAAATCAATGTAATAATGCACATATCATACTTCATCACCTTATTCTCAAACTTTAGATAAATTGGAAAGAATTTATGAGAAGAGATATTTTTAGCTATTATTCTTAGTCTTATTGTATGTCCTGAGCAAAAATAGACAGAAAATAAGTTCTAAGCATTCTTCATTCAGAATTCCTTGGTTATCTTTCTGGATTGTAAAGGGAGCATTTAGGCAGATTCACAGAGAAAAGCGATGGAATCTTGACCTCTAGCAGCAGGCAAAAAGAAAACAACTATTATGGGATAACAACAATTCTTTGTAGCCAGAGCAGTTAGTTACAGTCTGACAAAAAGGGGTTTAAAGGCCAGAGCAATTGACTCTGTCCCGATAAAATCAGAATTTGTAGACAAAGGAAATTCCCTGGAGCATGCACAAACTCACAGGACACTATCCTCAAGTGACGTTTTCATTAAAATGCCAAATCATCAGCAGTGCGGTGCCCCAGATAGTGGATGTGGAACTATAAAAGGACTGTGTTAGACTACTGGGGAGACCCCAGTGCACTCCCCAGTCGACTCCCAACAAGTCCAATCTCCAAAGAGATTAGTGAAATGGTTCCTTTCTGGAATCATCTGGTGGCAAATGGATGAAACTCATGAGCTCACCATTGTTTCCAAAAAAGCTTTCCTTAACCAAATTCTTGTGGTACCATCTAAGGTCAGGTCAGGATGACCCTAAACTTCCAATTCCTAGTCAGACCCACACTGTGTGCTTGGGTCAGGATCCTAAGCCAAGATGACCACTGGACCCCCCAACCATGTGCACCCTTTTTGGAGGTCAGACCCACACTGTAAGAAAAATGGCCCCTTCTTCCTACTTGCATCTTTATCCTCAGAAACTTGCCAGGGGCTTCCGGGCTAGCCCATTATGGACTGGTCATTTTAGAGACAAAGGCTATGTATCTTCTTTAAGAGTTCAGGGCCCACCTTTCTACTTGGGCCCAAGAGACAGTATACAAAAGTAAATCTTCAGGTGAGCACCTGACCTGAGATTAACAAAAGCCGATATGTCACAGTTGACTTCCTGCTATGTGAAGCTCCATTGCAAAGTGCTGTGGGTGGCGGGTGGGGGGGGGGGGGGGGGAGGGGCCATCTCTGAATGAGAAAGCAGCTCAGAGTTTAATTTATAGATAAAAATGCAATGTCATATCATGAATATATGTCTTGGCTATTGCTAGCACATCTCTGAACTTCCACTAAGGTCCAGAATCTGTCAGAATAATATTGCTCACATTGGCTTTAGTTTTAGAGTCACGATCATTTGCCCAAAGACAAACTGTCACGTCTCTTTGACCTAGGAGGATATTCACAATGGCGGATCCAGACATTGTCAAGTGTTCTCCTGGAAACACTAGATGTGTGTCACCTGTGGAGACCTGTAGGATTAAGAGAGCTTCCCTGGGGCTAATACTCCTGGTAGAAATATTCTACTTATAGAAAATCTATGAAATCAAGCATATACTTGTTCTGCCTACACTCCTATTGTGGTTTGCTCCAGAAATTCCTAAGGCGGAAAGCAGTCCTTAACATATGCTAAATGTTAGATGGAGCCTTAAGCGCATTAGACATGTCCTCTAACAATAGACTTTGAAATTGATTCTTTATCCTTGAGCCAAGTTTAAGAGTGGGGATAGATTGTGTATATTTGACTATTTACTTTGAAATCTTTCTGGGGTCTTAAAAACAGTATGTCTCAGTACCAGCTTTCTATCACCCTCTGGGTTGGGACAGTACTTGTGCTACTCGGCTTAATGATGAGGTCAGGTAGGCTGCTAGCTAGTCTGGTGCAATAAACTGAGGGGCAACAGCAAAAACTCCTGCCTGGAATAGGGAGTGATTGGGTGAAACTGCTAGGAATTTCAGGGGTCTTTTCATTCTAACCCTTGGATTAAAGTGGTTAAGCACTGGTAATAAAAGTGGCTTACCTGGGGAATCAGCACTAACAGATGACCAGGAACAACCAAATATTTCCCAAGCTATAAAATAAATAATGCAGTGAATGAATAACAAAATGTCCTACCTAACCAAAGCATGAAAGTAGCTATACTACCAAAAGGAAGACAAATTTTGTACTCTGATAATTATGACTCCAAAGCATTAGAGTTCCTCAAAAGCTCCACCCAATGCCAAGTTTCTTCCCAAACCCTTAAATTCACTTTTTAAAAGAGTGTCCTCCAAAGTCCAGAGCATGGCTTTTTTAAATGTCTGCACCCACATCTACTATGTATAACAGTAGATTATACACTACTTGCTTAGAAAAGCTTTACTTTCTCACATGCTGAACTGACTATAAGTTATTTTCTGGGAAAATTCAAGAAAAGTAGCTGATCCACAGGTGATAACAGATCTACTTCTCACAGATGAGAATGACACGGAAAGAACACTGAACTTAGCAAAACGATTGGGATAACCATTATGAGTGATATTATAAAAAAACTAAGTTGCAAGATGTGGTTTAGATTAGGTGGCAGTAATTTATTTTATTATAGGGAGTAAAATAAAACCAAATTTTGAGAAAATATAATAATATGATGGGAAAATAGCAAAAAATTATCACCATAGAATGAATAAGAATAAGACAAGTCTTACAATTTTCTTATTTATAGATCAGTCTTTGCTTCAAGCATCTTTGTTCAAGGAGGTGTTGCTTTTGAGTGTCTGTTGACTTCTGGTAAATTAACATCATTTGATATAAACTTCCAGCTGTTATTAAACATAGAAGATATTCTAGAAACTATAAGAAAGCAATTGATTCCATTCTAAAGCCAGCTGTATGTAAATCATCTTCTTAGGAAAAAATTACTTTCCTGAAGTGGATAAAAGCAAAAGAAATAAGGTATGATAATTTATAAATAGCATAGACTTAAGATAATAATTACATTAGTGATGGTGGGTTGTAATCTCTTCTGTCAGTTGAATTCTTTATTGTGTAAAGGCATCATTTGGAATATTGCCCTTATAAGTGATCTCTGCAGAGAGAATGAGAATCTCTCTGACAGAGGCTTTCAGCACACAAAAAAATATGCTTTATTTTAATTTAAATCACACTGATCAGACTGAGGGAAGAGACTATACCTATCAGAATAATTTTCAAAGTGTATATTAAATTACTTGTATCACTTATCTTCCTGTTGTTCATCGATTTGCTCGATCGGGCACCAGTAACATCTCCATTCATTGGGAATGAGGTCTATTGTTCCTCTTTTGGCATATCGAATAACATTGGGTAGCTTGCCAGGCTCTGCTATGGCTCTGGGTTCATCCTAGGGCTAGTTTCTAAAATAATTTTAAATTATGAATATAAGTGATGATGAGTTTTTTAATCAAATCTAAGCATTGAAAGTTTATATAAAAAGATGCTGACAAAAAATGAAGTATGATAAATTATACATGATAAGTTGAGAAAAGAAGCATTTTCAAGGAAGAAAAGCACAGATCAGATATATAGTAAAATATCTCCTCAGAATGTGAGGGCAGATTTCCCATTTCTCTCTGTCCTTTGCAGATCCTGCCATTCAAGGGGTAGACATTTTATTTATCTACCTACCTCTGCGTAGGTAGAGCCACACAGAAAGTTGCCAAACAAGCCGCCTACTGCCTGGAAGGACAAACTCTGCATAACCAAAGGATGGAGAAGTGGCACAGATGCACAGGAATGATTGACAATTACAAATTCAAGTACTGAGAGACTAGGAGGGAGAACTTCTATGCCCTGCTCATACTGGTAATGCATACACTGAATTACAGCCATGATTTTAGATGTACCAATATTGCTTTCTCCCTTTGTATCTGATTGCAATGTATGTTCTGTTTCAGTTTTACATTTGGCCAAAGAACAAAGCTTGTTGGACTCAGGAACATCAGACACTTTCAGGTCAGCTAGTGACAGCTAAACGACAGCTGGAAGGACCTAATTCAGGGACCCAGACTAGACTGGGTTTCTTTGGAGGTGCAGGATGATAGTGTATTTTTACACTCAATTAACTCTTTGAGACTAAACTACAGCTGTATCAAGCACAAGTAGGTGTGATGGGGTACAAACTTGCTGTCAGAGAAATTAAGTACTTCAAATTGCTGTAGTTGGGGGGAATCTTGCTAGGTGGAGTAAGAAAAAAAAGAAAAACCTGTATGGGATGCTCATGTGTATAAATAAAGTAAGGGATAGGCAATTGGAAGTTGAAACAAATTCTAAGATAAGTCAATAGAATTGAGGACTGAAATTTCCAATACCAGAGCATAAAAGGAATCTAGGAAAGGGGGTTCGGAGATATGAATATAATGATGCTTCATCACACCAGTCCTGTCGCCTGTATGTTGAATTCTTTATTGTGTAAAGACATCATTTTTAACATTGCCTCTATAAGTGATCTCTCAGAGAGAATGGGAGTCCTTTATATATAATGATAGGACTTTATATTTATAAAGCAATTATGTTAATGCAAACCAAGATACTTGAATTAAAAAAATAAATAAATTATTATAAGTTAAGGAACAAAAAAAGATAAAAAATACTTCTTTCTAATGTTTAAAATTAACAGTAAAAATTAAATATTTTGAATTAACATGACATTAACTAGAAAAATACCAAATCTGTCATTAGGAGCTCATACTATTCAGATTTCACTTAATCATTGTTTATTTTTGGGTGACACCTGGAAATGCTCAGGGGGTTACTACTGGCTCTGTGCTTAGGAATTGCTCTTAGGGATGCTCCAGGGTCCATATGGTATGCAGATCAAAGCCAGGATGGTAACATGGAAGGCAAATGCCCTACTCACTGTGCTATTGCTCAGGACCCTTAAGCATTGCTTAAATGTATTTTATTAAGATATATTTGTGACTGAAAACTTTTTCAATATTCCATGTAACTATTAAAATACTATATTCTTATTTAGATTGCCTTTATAATGAGCAATAAACTTTGTGTAATAAACTAAAATCAATACTGATCTATTATAGAAGTTTTGGCAAACAAGATAAATGTTGTGCTAGTGCCATTCCAAAAATGTTTATTTTTAGAATATATATATATATGTATATATATATATATATATATGCTTTATTTAGAGGTGACTACAACAGTATGCCACCCGCACAGCAAGCCTGGCAAGCTGCTCATGTTGTATTTGATATGCCAAATACCAGTAACATTTATATTGGGGTCATTCCCATGACCTAATATAATGGTTTGAGGCTCTTTATGTTCCTGGAGCAAGCGGATATATATATATATATATATATATATATATATATATATATATATATATATATATATACAAATATATGTATATATATCAGATGTTTTGATATTTCATTAGTAAATATATATCAAAGTTCTTATGATCTTGACATAAATGTAGCATTCTTTTCCTGAACAAAAGCTAGTTGTTTTTCCACAAAGTACTTTCAATTTGATTATTTTATATTTTAGAAGTATGTAGGTGGTAATCACTCTTCATAGCCTCTGGAAATAAATCAAGAGTTCAGGCTTGAAAAGTTCTCAGTAATGTCTGAATATATCAGCAGCCAAGAGGACTATCACTGTAACACTGTCTTCCCGTTCATCATCGATTTGCTCGAGAGGGCACCAGTAACATCTCCATATGTCCTGTCTCATGCAAGTATCGCCCAAGGGCACCTGCTTGCTCCAGGAACATAAAGAGCCTCAAACCATTCCATCAGGTCATGGGAATGAGGTCTATAATTGTTACTGGTATTTGGCATATCAAATACGACACGGGTAGCTTGCCAGGCTCTGCTGTGCGGGTAGCATACTCTTGCAGTCAGCTATAAATCTAGCATTTATTGATGACAGCACAGCCGCAAGCCAGGCTGTGATAGGCTGGTCTGCTGGATGGAGTTCTGATGAGGGGGGAAGTCCGATGTGGCAAATGGAGGCCCTCATGGAGTGGGGTTTCATCTGGCTTGTTGTGAGGCTCTGCTGGGGTGGCGGGCCAGGGCTAGAACCCGCCATCCCCTCCTGGGCGCCTCATGAGCAGCTGGGCACAGGGAGAGCAAGTAGCGGCTCTGCATCATGTCTGTGAGTCTCTGGATCAGCATACTTGGGCCGGATTTAAAAAACGACTGCTGCACGGTGGATCTCAATAAGCCAGGCTGTGATAGGCTGGTCTGCTGGATGGAGTTCTGACGAGGGTGAAGTCTGGATGTGGAAAATGGAGGCCCTCATGGAGTGGGGTCATCTGGCTTGGATGCGAGGCTCTGCTGTGGTGGCAGGCCAGGGCTAGAACCCGCCATCCCTCCCAGGTGCCTCATGAGCGGCTGGGCACAGGAAGAGCCGGGTAGCAGCTCTTCTCCATGTCTGTGAGTCTCTGAAGACTCACATTGGTGGTTCAGTGGTATAAGAGGACTAATGGGATGAAATAATGAGGACTATGACAATTTCAATGTAGATGTTAGAGAGTTAATGCTAATAAGAATTCCAAAAAGATCATGCAATTGCTACTTTCTTTAAAATTTTAAAGGATTACATCACATTTGCCATATGCTATAAACCTACCAGTGTGTATAATGTACACATAGGTACATATATGTTAATATATAAAATCCAAGAGAATGTTATATTTTGGTTAAGTGTGAAGCAAAATAAAAATTAAAAGAACTGTTATAAGTAATTAATAATTATTTTCAGAAGTCATTTTTAAATGATTTAATGCAACACATCACTTGCATGCCATAATTTTCAACTCTGTAGAATCTAAATCTACCTTAATGTAAAAAAGGTGATAATACATAGGACTACCAAGAGTTACATGCAGTTCCACTCATATGTTCAAATGTTTTGTGGGTGTTTTTATGTGTCCATGTACACGAAGACAGATATGGGGATACATGACTGTATAAACATATTTTACAACTCAACTTTAGTGGCCATGGTAGCTAATGATGTTTTTCTATGTACAATAACATTTGCATATCATTATATTAATAATTTGTGTTAACCATATATAACATCTAGAACAAAGACAACTTTAAACCTAGTATGATCAAGAATAGTTACTGAATATTTTATTTTCGTCTCTATTTTCTTTTGCAAACCCAATGTACATTAATGTTACAGGTCAATTAAATTGAGCAGTTTATGCCAAACAGAAAGTAACTTTGTAAAGATTAGGAAAAAATGTTTTAGTCATTTTTAAGTTAAAAAAGAAACACTCTACAATAATCAAGTATATTTATATTCAGTCCCAAATATGTAGTGACTCATTTATATTATCCCATAGATGATAAGGATCTGTTTATGTTATTGTCTAACATTTCTTCTTACCCATAAGAAATACTATGTATTTAATAAAATCCTTATAGAGTTTCACTTAATTTTTAACCATTTTTATGTTGTAAACTATAATACTTGTAAGAGCTAACTCTTGGTCTTCTCTTTCCTGGCATGCATGCATGTGAGTAAAAACTGGGAAGGAGGTCACTGTCTAGAAATTTTTATTTCATGATCATTGAGTTGATGTGAGGCAAGTGTACGATATTTGTTTGTGTGAATCACTTTTCTACATAATTTTACAATTTCTTCCATTTAGACTTTTAGCACTCCTCAGTTGATTTTTTTTTTTGCTATTTTATTTATAGAAGTATTTTTTTCCCTAATCAGGTTGCCACTGCTACCATTTAAAAACAAAAATAAAATTAAACATAAACGTTCCTAAATCTATATCTCTGGCATCAATATGAAATTTGTTAAAATGCAAAATACCATTCTTACTGATAAACACAATAGCCACAGTTTACTTTTCATCTCTGCATTTGATTGTTGGGATCTGCTTCTCTTCCTTATAGCAACTCTGTTTGCTTTCTAGACACATACAATCCGCTATACTGCTGCCTCATTGCATATTCAATATCTGTATCCTTTCCCAGTTCTTTTCTCACTTGTTTGAATTGTTAATAGTGGCAATGGAAGGAGTAACTCCATGAACTTTTAAAGAAATTTATATCACTTTCTGTAATGGTTTCTTTTGTGTGTTGGATTGACTGGGCCATGAGGTGACCAGACATTTGAGTAAATCCTTTGCCCTGTCTCAGACAGCATACCTGGACGGAATTAAACTCTGACTTAGTAGACTGAGTAAAGCAAATTGTCTCTTCCTAAATTGGTACTAGCCTCCTACGGCGTGCTGAAGGCTTGAATCATGCAAAAAGTCTGAATAAGATGCACCTATGCCTCTTTCATGTGTCTCTCTCTTCAAGTTGAGATGACAGTCTTGTACTATTACTAGATTCAGATTAACACTTGAATGTAAACTATTCACTTTTTTATATCCTGATATACTAGCAAATATCAAATTAAAAATCATGTCATAGGTGCCGGAGCGATAGCACAGTGGGTAGGGCATTTGCCTTGCATGCAGCTGACCCAGGTTCGATCCCCGACATTCCATATGATCCCCCTGAGCACCACCAGGCGTGATTCCTGAGTACAGAGCCAGGAG
>JAJIBD010001455.1:0-17577 GCA_021461705.1 Cryptotis parvus | reverse complement strand
AAGATTTGTCTCCTCCTCAGGAAAACATTAACGAAAGTCGTTTTCATTAAGCTTAACCCTTTACGAGGGATTGAACTGCAAAGGCTTTTAAGAATAAATTATTTTAAAGATAAAAATAAAACAAAAAATGCTATCGTTGCAGAAGTGATATAAATAGATTAGGAGATGCCATTACAAAATCAATTTACAAAAGTGAGGTTATCCAGAACTTCATATCTTCAAACCTCTCCTCTGGCAATGATACATAGCAGGATAAAAATGAGAAATCTATAGAAAATCAACAAAATTCTGATATGTTCCTGAAGTCTTACATGTCTCTCCCTCAAAAGCAAAGGAAAAGAAAAAGTAGAGAAAACAATTACTTTATTAAATTCTTCATAAAAATTCACTGTGTAGAACTATTCCACTAACAGAAAAAAAGAGCTATAAAAGGTTTTAGGCTTTCATGAGCAGATTTGACTCAAGACATTCAAATATCTGGTTAGAGTGGTCCAAAGAAAATTTCATATTTTATTTTTTTAAGATTTAACAAAGAGAGTAGAGAGCAGCTACCTCACTGAGCAAGTATCACTGGCATCACACTCCGCGCTGTCAAAGGATCTCAGTCTACCATTTACACCTCTAATTATCGGGCGCTCGCTCAAGCTCCTCGACAGTGCCGGGAAGCTAGTTCCCTTCTACCTCCGCAGGAGCGGAATGGATGAAAACTCAGGAACGGTGCAAAGTTTTAAAAGGCTTTACTTATCATAGGTTCAGGCAGACAAATCGAAGCAAAGGAAAAGCCCGATGCTTAGGATTCCAGGCTAGAACCCCAGCCACATGGAGGCCAAGATGGCGGCGACCACGGGTAAAGGGCTCTCGGGAAAGCAAGGCGTGAACGCCCACAAGGAGTAAGAGCCCCAAAGAAGCTGAGAGTGAAAACAGCTAGTTTATACCCCCTGCAACTCAGACCTTCCTCCCACTGTTATGGAAAGGAGGGAGGGTCAAATGCCCTTAGGTAATCCCTCCTGCATCTCACCTAGGCCTCTTACTGTGCTAACGTTTTGAGCCGGGAATGCCTTTTGAAATGTAGAGAAGGGGTTTTTGAGATGAGGCTGTCACTGTACCCAAAAGACCAACACTAATGCCAGTTAAATGGATTTCTCTAAGCCTTCACAAGTCTCTTCTCTACTTCATTGTAGTTTTATATTTTAGTTGTTTTGAGTATATCAGGAGCCATGCTGGTTTCGCTTGGAAGCAAACTGCATTTCTGTCTGGTCTAATTACTTAGGTCCTACGCGGTTAGGCTAATATGCTGGTAAGATTCAGCTAGTCCCACGATGATTGCGGTAGCATGGGAGAATATTTATACCAGCTAGTACAGCATACATGGTCGGACAAACTGCTACATTTAGACTACTCCCCTTATCTACGGAGTGATTTGGAGGGGGTACTCCAGAGTAGATGCAGCGGCTCTTAGGAGTCCTGCAACACTACCTAAGACACTATTTATGTTACAACAAAATACGCTGTCTCATTTTCTTAAGCACTCAAAAGTCAGATGGGCTGGGCATGTAATGCATTGAGGCATCACACTGGGGTAGTTGTTACTCACTGGGATCCTAAGTGACATCAAAAGATCACGTGGCTGCCTCCTTACCTACAAGATGGTCGCACAGATTCTTCACGCAAGACCCCTGCTAAATGACACTTGAGGCTCTGCATTCCTGAAGGGGATGGGATTGGGCTGCTAATCAACAGACAGGGTCAAATGGAAATGCTACTGGCAACCATGAAAAATCAGATGAACAATGGGATCGGTGAGGTGATCAAGAGAGTCATACATTGCGCAATATAGATTATATCATATATATTCCACATAATATAGAGATAATAGTAGTTCCTTTCATTTGTTCTTGTTTGTGATTATTCTTTGGGTTTTTCGAAGGGTAATACCCAGCAATGCTCAGACCAGAATTACTCCCCTGGCATTGTTAGGTGGGGGAGAAATAACCACTCCTGGAAAGGCAGTTGGAACAATATGAAATGCGGAATCTTGGCCATATCTACAAAGAATGTGCCCCACCCAGTGTGGCTATTGTCTCTGGCCTCCCCAAACGAAGCTCACCTTTAGTCAATTTGTTAAAAAGTCCTTGGCAAATTTTTATAAATTGATTTAAGTCTTATTCAAGGTATAAATTATAGTCAAATTACACATTACTTGAAAAGGAAAAGATAATGGTCCTTTCTCTTTCATTCCTTTCTTTTTAACCTACCAAGTAAGAATTGGGATTTTCTTACAGAGATACACAGTGGGCAGGAGGAGCTGCAGTACTACCCTGTGCTCTCTGGCTGATCATGAGGCATCCGGAAGGAAGACAGGTTCTAGCCCTGGCTCACCATTCATCCCAATAGAGCTCCTCTGTCACAGCGCTTCAGAGAAACCCCGGCACTCAGAGGGCAGCCATTTTCACCATCCAGACTCAAGCTCATCAAAACTTCACCTAAGAGAAAAAGTTCTAAACCTGCTTCCCACTCTCGGGCAACGCCGCCCCATCATAGCAAAAGCCCAGTACCTTTTGACCAGAGACAAAGATACACAGGGGCAGAAGCTGTCTGCCTCCTCCCCGTGTTCGTCTGATCAGAGTATCCAGGGCGGGAAGCGCAAGACGCCCATTCCAGCCTCGCCATCCGATGAACCTACAAGAAGCCAGTGAGGAACCACCTAATAACGATGAGGTAAGCCATTTTTAATGATCAGTTCTCCTACAGCTCACTTCAAAGCTCCATCCAAGAGAAAAAAAAAAAAATCTAATCTTTCCCTGGTTCATCAGTAAATGCACAAACTGAGAGCCTACTTACTACCGAGAGTATCCTACCCACACTGCAGAGCCTGGCAAGCTAAAGGCTCGTGTCATATTTGATACCAAAAAACAGTGACAATTATAGACTCCCATTCCCATGACCTGAAGGAATAGTTTGAGGCTCTTTGTGCTTCTGGAGCGAGAGATGCCCTTAGGCTGCACTAGCATGCTACAGGTGTACTTAGGGAGATGTTACTGGTGCTGGTTTGAGAAAATTGATGAACAACTTGAAAGACAAGTGATACGAGTGATACAAGATTTTAATAGCACAAATGCATATATCCACTCTTATTTCAGATTTCAAATACATTATCTTATCTTATATATGTATGTACATATATATATCCAAAGTAAATATATTGATACATTTTATCTTTTTATTAAAATAACAGTGTGATAAAATTCCTTAAACTACACATTTGTGGCAGGGTGACAATTTTTATAAGTGAGACTGATCTGATCCCTACTAAACTTAATTTTTCTTCCACGATAGAAAATTGATTGTTTCATCAATTTGTTTTTATCAATAGTCTTACCCTCATTTCTTGGCATGGTGATGCAAGAAAATGATTTTTTAGAATCACAGTCATGTATGATAGATTCCAGTCTGGACTCTATATTTTAATATATTTTATTATACCACCATGAGATAAACAATTACAAAAATGTTCATGTTTGGGTTTTGGCCATACAATGTTCCAGCACCCATCCCTCCACATTGCCCATTTCCCACCACTAATGTCCCGATTGCCTCCCACACTCCAGCCTGCCTCTATGGCAGGTTTTTTTATCTCTTTTCTCTGTCTTTACTCTCTCTCACACTTTCTCTCTTCCTTCTCTTACATATTGTGGATTGTAATACATATACTTAGGTAATTATGTGTATCTTTTTGCCTGTATTTAATGCTAAGTTCTATGTGGTTACTTCGACAATTATTGGCACACTGTTGCCGTTATCTGTCTTACCTAACCTCTGCTCCCACATGTTTGTAGTAATTTCTACCTTTGACAAAACCTCCTGATCCATATTCCGCCTGACCTTGTGTAAGTTGGTAACATAATATATATAAAATATATAAATATATAAAAAATATATAAATATATATATAATTATATATTTATGTCACAAAATAAATGCAGTCATTCTATATCTGTCTTTCTCCTTCTGGCTAATTTTACTCAACATGATCCTCTCCATGTCCATCCATTTATAGGCAAATTTCATAACTTCATTTTTCCTAACAGCTGCATAGTAGTCCATTGTGTAGATGTACCAAAGTTTCTTTATCCAGTCATCAATTCTCGGGCACTCTGGTTGTTTCCAGATTCTAGCTGTTGTGAATAATGCTGCTATGAACATAAAAGTAGGGATGGTGTTTCCGCTTCATGTTTTTGGCTTCCCAGGGTATATTCTCAGGAGTGGTATGGCTGGGTCAAATGGGAATTCAATTTCTAGTCTTTGGAGGAATGTTCATATAGTTTTCCAAGAAGGCTGTACCAGTTGACAATGGATGAGTGAACTCCATTATTTTCACACTAAATAACTTTGGGTAATTTACTCAACCTGTTTAGAACTCAATTTTTGTTGCTGTAAAACTCACACATTAATTTATTTTAGGGGAAAAGGAAGGGCTTAATGATACAAATGTATGTAAGAAACTGAACATGTTTTTATGGTATTTAACAGGTGCTCAATTATGTTATATGCTTAGTAAACACAAACAAGATCTATTAATTTTGGTTCATTTTATATCAAGGAAAAGTCAAGTTTATAGAATTAGATGGCTAAAGTAACATCAGGGAGCTATTACAGAGATAAACCGAGAATCTGATTTCATAACTTACTAGTTAGCACAGATATTGGTATCCGAAAGATTAAATAAAGATATTGGATCGAAATTCTAATCGAAAAATTCCCAACATATTTGGCCTACCACATGCTTTTTAGAAAATAAATCACTCAGTACTCTCTAAATGCACTTTCTTTAAGCAAGCAAACAGAAAATGTCCTCAGTTGCACACAAATCTAATAATGCACATTACTCCAGCACCAGATTAATTATACCATACCCATAAAAACATTGATTTAGCAAGTCACTTAATCTCAGCATCAGTTTTGTCATCTAAAAATGAGGTAAGTAGTATCTCACAGCTACCATAAGAACACACTTAAAATACCAGAGTAATGTAGCAGTAACTAGCAAATAATTAAAACTCAAAATATGGTCATTATCGATCAGGAAGATGCAAATCAAAACAACAGTGAGATATCATCTTACAGCACAGAGACTGGCACATATCCAAAAGAGCAAGAACAACCAGTGCTGTCATCAATGAGGGGAGAAAGACTCTCATTCACTATTTGTGGGAATGCCAAGTGGTCCAACCCTTTTGGAAAACAATATGGACATTCCTTCAAAAACTAGATATAGAGATCCCTTTTGACCCAGCAATACCATTCTGGGAGTATAACCTTGAGACCCAAAAACACACAATAAAAACACCATCTGCACGTCTATATTCATTACAGTACTATTCAGAATAGCCAGAATCTGGATATAACCTGAGTGTCCGAGAACAGAAGACTGGATAAAGAAGCTATTGTAAATTGGCACAAAGCAATACTATGCAGCCATCAGAAAATAAAATGAAGTCATGAAATTTTTTCTACAAATGGATAGACATGGGGATTATCGTGGCTTAGCTAAATCAGTCAGAAGGAAAAGGAGAGATATAGAATGACTGCATTCACTAGTGGGATATAAATACATACCAGTTTTCTACTAATTGTTGGAAATGGTAACACAAGACTAGAATGAAGCATTGAATGTAGGCAAAGGGATATACATGATAACCCCCTGAATGTGCAAGCATGGGGGGGAAGAGAGAGAGAGTGAAGAGGAAAGTGCCTGCTATAGAGGTAGGCTGTGGGAGAGGGAGAGGGAATCCGGGACATTGGTGATGGGGAAATGGGCACTGGTGAAGGGAAAGGTTCTGGAACACTATATAACTGAATCCGAATCATGAACATCTTTGTAATTGTATATCTCATGGTGGTATAATTTTCTTAAAATAGTCATTATCAAATATATAACTATATGTTGAGCACCACTGAAAAAGACTGAAGTATCAACATATAAAAATTAATTGCCTGTTAATAGCTCTTGAGAAATATATGTATATATACATATATAGTATTTAAAGGCCATTAAATATAGATAGGACCTTAATGAATTAAAATGATGGGAAGTACATTATTTGATGTAGAAGACTTGAGAAATAAAGTCTCACAGAAGAGATGAAACTGATGTTGAACCCAGAATCTGTAGACTTTATTTAAATAAATCTAGATTTAAATATAGATCTTGTTTAAACATTAGCTTCTTTCATCTTTTCCCTGGAAAAAAAGTTGAGAAAACAATTAAAATGTTAGAACCATAAGAGAGAAACAAATTCTCTGCAAGAAATTGTTAGGGGGACAACTGCTGGCTGAAAGCTAGTGGACAAATACTCTATGTGGTCGTCAAAAAGATGAACAGTATAAGTTTCAAGTACTTGTGTGTGTAGATATATATGCACATAATTATTCACAAGTGTTCAAAAGTGATTCATTTAACCTCCCCCAAACATGCCTTGTTTTTAAGCTAACAAAATATACCTCTTGAGAGTTCCTTCTTTAAAGAACAGCAAAAGAATAGCTTATCATGTTATTTTTCAACATTTCCACGGACAATTGATACACCCATTAAAAAATACTGGCAGTGTGTCTGCTTGGTTACTGTTTTGATGTGCTTTCTAATGGTGCTGTTTGCCTTTGGCAATAATTGTAATTCAATTTATGCATCTACAAAATCATCCAAACCTATTGCCTATGCAGTATCACAAAATAACTTTTCTCTTTAGAGTTAATCAGCCTTACATTGTATGTTTTCTATTGCTAGATTTCACTGCATCTCTCAATAACTCTCCAGCTGAATAAATTTGCACTTAAGAAAGTAAACACATTAGAGATAAAGTGACCAACCTTGACAAATGACAGGAAATGTCAATCAAAAAAATAGTGGCTTGGCTCTATTGCTCTGTGCGTGTGTGTGTGTGTGTGTGTGTGTGTGCAGAGCTAGGAGTAGAGGTCTCCAAATATAGAGGATGTGTTCAATCTTTAATTGTACAAACATAGTTCTATGGTAATATTTCAAAAAATAATTTTAGCAGAATGCAAAATAATTTTATGCATGATATTATTACATTCTAATACAAAGTCTATAATGTAGTTTAAAAATTTTTCTCAAGGCAAACATTGTATGCATGGAAACCATTTTTGGAGAGGAGACTTAACATTGAGAAGTATAAAATCAAAATAAGTTTTTCTAAAAATCATTGCTTTCAGGAATGTTCTGTATAATCTTTCCATGCTTTGATGATGTTACTGTAGGCCAAACCTGTCATGTTCAGTATTCAAAGTTTAAATTCAAACAGCCGTTTGACAGAGCATTGAATTGGAACTCCTTGGAAAAGGCCGGTAAAGTGTGCTGTGATCTTTCTCCTAGCCAGACCTATCTAATACCCTCTTATAATTTATGTCTAAACAGAAATAAGAGAGGGGAAAAAAAAAAATATTCTTGCTCTGTCTGTGCTCTCTTTATATTTGTTCATTGTATTTTCTCCTTTATTGAATCTAATTTGCTGGGAATGAGAATCTGAGTTTTATTCACTTATTTAGTTTTTATGCTGCATGTGGTGATGCCCACTTACACTCAGGAATTAATCTTGGCTGTCCTCCGGGACCATATGGGATATCAAGGACCAAACCTAGATCACTTCGTGCTAGGTAAGCACCCTATCCACTGTACTATATATCTCTCATCCCCAATAATCTGAATTTTAGAAAGATCCCCCTAATGATTTGTATGAACTTAACATTTAAACTATTGAAATTTTATTTCCTGTCTATCACAATGTAATATCCTAGTATGTTGGGTTCCTTTTAAGAGATTCCCTTAAAAGGTATGGCATTTACTTCTTAAAGGGATGGCCAATATCCAAATTATAAGAGTTGGAAAAAATCAGAAAAATACATATACGTATATATGTATACCACAGCAGAGCCTGGCAAGCTACCCGTGTCATATTTGACACGCCAAATACCAGTAGCAATTATAGACCTTATTCCCATCACTTGATGGAATGGTTTGAGGCTCTTTATGTTCCTGGAGTGGGCAGATGCCCTTGGGCTATCCCGCATGTGACAGGATGTATTGAGATGCTACTGGTGCCCGCTGGAATAAATCCGTGATCTACGGGAAGTCAAGGGATCAAGTGATCAAGTGATCAAGTGAAGAGTTGGAAAATCATTTGAGGAGTCAGTTGAAACTTGGTTCTCAGTCTGGCTGACAGGAGTGAGTTGGAGAGGCAGAAAACCTGTAAGTATAGAGAGTTAGAGGAGCAGAGAAGGGGTTGGTTGAGCTTGCCTGAGGCAGAGCAAGGAAATAATTTAAAGAAAGTCTTAAAGGGAGTTCAGAGCTTCTGGACTGGTTCTGTCTCTGATACGGTCAGATAGTCAGCCACACAGCTGAAAACTAACACTTGTAAAGTATAATAAATATTAATTGTAGGGAAAATATTTTTGAGCAAAGGCATGCAAAAGCAGAAGCCAAAGTTTTGTTATTTGATTCAACGTCAGACCAAGACCATGATAAAATGAGAAATACTGTATTATCCTTTCACCACAAGTCTATATGGAACAGTTCTTTTCAAATGGTCACCCTGAGCATGGAGCCAGCAGTAATCACTGAGCATCATAGGGGTGTACCTCACCCCCAAAACGTCACCAGATAATAGTCGACATAGAGCTTTAATCCCTCAGAGGGAAAAAACATACAAAATCAACCTTATTATTAGTGAAGAGCTTTCTCTCTCTCTTTTTTTTTTTTTGCCTAAAAATCAAGGCACAGGAAAGCTGAACCTAAAGAACAGGACAGGTTCAGAAAACTCTGAAATCAAATACCAATGTTTAGTGAGATAAAGGGAGACCGGCCCTGGATCAGAGAGGTGCAGAGGAAAAAAAGAAGGAGCAGAAGAATTCTGTGTATTTGACCACATATTTTAAGCTATGTATTAACGGAACATTAGATTAAAAGTTTGTAAAAGCTTGAAAAAATTCAGGGATTTATAATCTAAACAAACTCAAAAATTTACAGCATGGGTCAGGATGGGAAGTGGGGTGAAGATATTTCCAATACAACCCACTTAGAATAGACAGCTCATTTGTAGATTTTTCCACTCAAACTTAGACATACATTTTCCAGATTAATATAGTAGAAATTAAGAAAGAAAACAACAAATTCTTAAAGATAAATTTCTCTCCTTATAAACCAAGAGTAGTTTTATTTAAAAAAATAATGAAACCATAATGTATTATTATCCAAGTATAATTTGAACAATAGAAAATAATTTTCTCCTGGAGCTACTCCACCACCAACCGACCCTATACTGCTCAGCACCTCCCCGTCCCACACCGGGGGGGGTCTCGTTGCTAGCCCTCCAACCATGGGTAAAACAAGTTCCTTGGGGGGGGGCTCCGCTGGCTTTCAGTGCCCAGGCGGCACGGCGGCAGCCAGCCGTTTGGGGCCCCCGCCCCACCCCCCAAACGGCACAACAACACAATTTTCCCCCCCCGCCTACCCACTCCAAGTTGCCACAACTGCCTTCCGCCCATCCAATTTACACACCAGCCGCCTCAGCTCATGTAAGACCTTTGTGGGCCCCGATACTTCGCCGTTGTTCATCAAGTAAGGCTTTACTCCTGGTGGTGGTTGGGTTTGCCCCCCGTGCTAGTGTGTTAATAGCTAGTCGTTTTACCGGTGTTGGAAAGCTGTCATAGTGAGTAATTATAATGACCCAGTGTCATCCTGAAAAAGAACGGTTTGAGGCCTTTACATGCTCCCATAGGCTAAAACCTTTGGCTTGGGACACATGATATTAAATAAGACAATAAGATAGACCCTATAACAAAAAAAAATTTATAAGCGGAAGTAAGTTGTGATTGAGAAAATAATTGCCAATCAGACAGAACATAATGGAATTTGTATAAGAGGAAATTGAATGTGAAAAAAGAATAAATGACCCCTTCCGCATATTCCATCTATTATCTTTGTTAACTAAAATTTTTATCCAGAAGTTTTGGAAATGTCTTTATTTCTAAAAAAGATAAAATAAGTGTTGGAGAGGCTTAGACTTCTAGTATTACCTAACGCTCTATAATGATCTTCCTTTTACTTTCAGTTAACAGTTCGTGATCTGCTCCATATATGACCATGGGCGAGATAAACTCAATCTAAAGTAGTCTCTAACTGGAAACTAGGATAGAGAAACGTCAGGCTAAGATCCACTGTTAGGTGTATTTGCTTTAAGCTCTGAAAGTAATCTAAGGTAACAAAATTTATAATATCAGACTATTAATTATAAGTAATGAAAAAATACAAGTGAATTCAGGTCTATGCTTAGTTCTATCCAAGACAATAAGCTAATATTTTCGAAGTCTCCCTTGAGGCCCATTATTTACTCTCCTACAGAGCTATGGATTAATCCAAAAGCACAAGTTTATTCTTTAACACTTCTAGAAAAGACAAAAAAAAAACTTTCAGACTTCTGTTTTTCAGGCATTAGTCCCAGCACCTTATCTCTGCATCCTTTTTTCACAAATGTCTTCTTATCCTATAAAATGAAAATACTCTGCCCTTATAAAACAATGGGAATTTGACCCCTGAGATAGTATAGGGATTAAGTTAGTCACCTTGTATATTGCCAACCCTGGTTCAAACTCCTGGCACCAGCAGAGATCACTCCTGATCCGTGTCGGTAACCACCCTGAACTTTTTTTGATGTGGCCAAAAGGAGAAAAAGATAAATAAAATAGATGAAATAATGGGCGAATCTCTGTTTCTCAAAAAACATATGTATTTTGGCTTTTACTTAATTGTTCAAAATATTTTTAAGTTGTATCTTATTTCAACCCATTATCTATTAATAAATATTACATAAATTCAGTTTAGCAAAGTGTCAGTACTTAAAGTAATTGTCAAGAAATACTAAATATAAACATATACCTATTTTGTTACAAATCATGTTTGATGATCATTAGAAAGTTTACAGAACAAAGAGCATTAGTATTTTTTACTAAAAATTTCATTTAGCTTAATTAGTACTAACAGAACTCAATTCAAGTAAAGAAATGAAATTAAGTTAAAAGTTTAACAATAAAAAAATTTCAATAAATGTAAAAGATATACTTGTCAAAAAGAAAGCTCATATTATTTGGGCATTTGGGTGATGATATATTTGTATATTAGTATTAGTTATACAATCTGTGAGTTCATGCAAAAAGATAAAAGTTATTTTTAAAGGTCAGTATTTATAGCATATCATAAACTTGAAATTTTATCACAATTTTAAATTAAGATTGAAAACTCCAATCTAACTTCAAATATGTGCAAGAAGGAACATGGTTCTTTTTGTTTGTTTGTATTTTTAAAATATTTCCAGACTCCAAGCAATAAGTGTTTGGTAGAGGGATGACATATAGGTCAATGCTTGCTTAAGAACCTGGTTGTACAAAAGCTTTATTTAGAATAATTGTGGTTAATTCCTTTTATTATTGAGGTATTTGCATCTTTGCTTATTTCACCGCAAAATAAATTATAGAATATAGTAGGAATAAGAAGTTTACATGCAAAACTCCAAAAAAAAGACATTTGTTATTTAAATTCACATTTATTTAAGTTTTGTCTTCACAAAAGATTTGGGTTTAATAAAAATTTATATTTTGTGCAATTTTATAATTCTCTAGGCATGATCATTTTCCTAACTTTGAGGTATAAGAAGATTAAGCACAACAGATCATATTATGATTTTTTTTTCTAGAAATTCTTCCACTGAGTTTAGTTTCTAGTATTGTCTCACCTTGTACAGAAAGTAGTTACCTATAACCATCACATGGAAATCATCACTACAAAAAAATACTATTCAAGGTAGTTTGCAACACATCACAAAATGTCCCCTCGATCTAAGTTTGCCATAAAAGATTTCTCTTGGAATTCAGTTCTAGGAAAAGCTAAGTCTCCTTAGAACTGTACTTGTGATTATTTAGTGCGCCTTCCTCCACATTATGTGGCATATAATAGTGGTCATAATTTGTCTTTTCATATTTTACCAAGAAGTTAGCAAGTGTGTTTGAGATAAGGTCAAAATAACTATTTCAACTAAAACAGATTCTAAAATTTTGTTACAGTCCCATCAATATATTTTTATTCAATCTTCTAAGTTTTTCTTCTTAATTCTCCTTACTAGCAAGTTTATGATGTATATTTTTTTATTAAAAAGCCAAATCTTTTTGTGAAGGCAAAACTTGAATAAATGTGAATTTAAATAACAAATATCTTTTTTTTCAATTTTTATAGTTTAATCATTTATATATTTATTTATTTTAATATTCTATTATACCCCTGTTAGATACACAACTGCAAGATGTTCATGTGTTCCAACACCCATCCCCTCCACCCCTGCCCATCCCCAGCACCAATGTCCCTACCTCTCTCCCCTTTTACCCCAGCCTGCCTCCATAGCAGGTTCTTTATCTCTTTCTCTCTCTCTCTCTCTCTCTCTTTCTCTCTCTCTCTCTCTCTTTCTCTCTCTCTCTCTCTCTCTCTCTTTCTCTCTCTCTCTACTTGTTTCCCTTTCTTACGGTACATTAGTCTTTGGTACAGATACATGCCATGTCAGAAACCCTTCTCTACCCTATAAAGGCATTTTAGGCAGATCTTGGCTCAAAACATTAGCATATAATAGGGTCTAGGTGAAATGTTGGGAGAAATTACCTAAGGGCATTTGACCCTTCCTGCTTCCCCATAATGGGTTTCTGACAAGCCGGGCTGGAGACTGGATTAATCTGCGGGCTGGATTACTCTGCATAATCGATTTGGAGACAACCGCTGGACTAGAGCCATTACCAACTGGATCCCATGGGATGTCAAAAGATCACGTGGCCGCCCACCTACAAGATGATCAGACTTCCTTGTCAAGACCCAGAAGGAACGGTTTGAGGCTCTTCATATTCCTGAATCAACCAGATGCCATTGGGCTACATTGGCACGTGATAGGGTCCAATGGAAATGTTACTGGCACCCGCTCCGAGCAAATCGATGAATAACGGATTCAAGTGATCAAGTGATCAAGTGCTTCCCATAATAGTGGGAGGTCTGAGTTGCAGTGGTATAAAACCAGCCTGCTTCCTCTCTCTCACACTCTCTCTCTCTTTGGGGCTCTCTTTGTGAGCTCTCACCGTTCTTGGGAGTCTTGTCTTTATGTCCTTTCTACAGGGCCTTTACACATGGTGGCCGCCATCTTGGCCTACAGTGGCTGGGGTTCTAGCGGAAATCCTAAGCACAGGGTTTTTCCTATTGCTGATTTGTATGCCTGAACCTGTGATAAGTAAAGCCTTTTGCAACTGCATCGGATTCCTGGAGTCTTCATCCATTCCCGATGGCTTGAGGTAGAAGGGAACTAAGCTTGCCGAGCACTGTTGGGGACCCCCGTTGGCATACCCGACAGTGAGCGAGTCTCATCCAGCTGCTTCGAGGCCCTACAGGGGTGATGGCCCACTCCCAAAACCCATCTTGCCTCCTGGGAGCCTCATGGTCAGTTGAGGCTAGGGGAGAGCTGGACAGCAGCTATTCCCCTGTGCATCTGAGTCTCTGCATCATGGCCATGAGCACTGAGGCAGTTTGTGGCGAGCCACCCACAAACTGGGACTGGTAAGAAAGGGAATAGGAACACCAGCTCCATCTCCAGGAACACCTGGTAACTTCTGCCTCCGAGGCTGCCTACCTGGGCTCGAGACTTCGGCTGCTCTGAGCTGGTCTTAAGATCAGCATCTCTCTTGCGTGGGTTCTGATGAGCTGTGGGGTTCTGACGAGCTGTGGGGTTCTGACCAGGAAAATGGCGGCTATTATGGTGAGAGAGTCTCATCTGGCTGCTTCTGAGGCCCTACAGAGGTGATGTGCCAGCACCCAAAACCCATCTTGCCTCCTGGGAGCTTCATGGTCAGCTGAGCTAGGGAAGAGCCAGAGTGGCAAGGCTCTCCCCATGTGTCTGAGTCTCTGCATCATGGCCAAGAGCCTGGATGCAGTTAGATGGGTGGGGCCATCAGGCCTCCAAGACAGGTCAAGAGAGGGGAAGGGGTACCCCAGCTCCATCTTCAGGAGTGCCCAGTGACTTCTGCCTCCAAGAGCTGCCTACTGGGCTCTAACTTTTCGGCTGGTCTGGGATGGTCTTGAGATCAGCGTCTCTCTTGCATGGGTTCTGAAGAGCTGTGGGGTCAGACCATGATAATGAGTGGCTATTATGATGAGAGATCTCAACTAGCTGCTTCCGGGCCCTAAAGGAGTGATGGGTCCACTACCAAAACCCATCTTGCCTCCCTGGGAGCCTCGTGGTCGGCTGAGCTAGGGACAGCCAGATGGCGGTTTTTCCCCATGCATCTGAGTCTCTCATCTTTTTCTCTCTATCTCTATTTCTGTCTCGCATTTTTCTCTCTTCACCTACACCTTGTGACTTGCCTTACGGTTTATGATGCGAATTATCTATATATATTCAGTAGTGATTTCTAATATGACATTATAGTTCCTAATTCCCCATCAACCTCACCAGTTTTTTTACAACAACAATGATCATTATGTTGCACAGATGTGAAAAAATCCTGGGAAGCCTATTTTGTTATCTAAGCCTCTTTGTTCAGCTGCGCACTGTTCTTCCTATGTCAGACCATCCACCATCCAGGGCCCGAAGAGATAGAGCCCTGGGGGTGTAGACAACCCTATCTCCTATGTGTGACACCTGCCAACACAGCCTGGCACCACAGCTACACCTGCTTAACACCTTGAGGGGCAGAACAAATGTCCTTTTTACTTGGGGTTTTCAGGTAAATCTCCTATTCCTCCTATATTCTTATTGCTTGCTGTGTATGAAATAAGCAAAGATGAGATCCCCCTCAGTAATAAAACAAAGCCACCGTAATTATTCTCAGGTAGAGCTTTTGTGAAACTAGTTTCTAAGTAAGTAGCATTGCCCTATATATCATCCCACGTCCAAACCCTTAGTTATACATGCGTAAGCACACACACACACACACACACACACACACACACACACTACACACACACTCACTCTTTGAGCACAGAGTTCTAGAATTCGACTTCTTATTCAGTTCATAGGCTTACTTTGGGTACCATGAAAGTGAATTATCAGAATATTCCAAATGTCAACAATGTCTTTTTTGAAAGTAATTTTATAACAGTAGGCCAAACTGCAGTTTCTTGCAAAAAGATAAGAATATTCATTAATACTTCTTTTCGAAAAGAATGCTTTTTTTTTATTTCTTTTAGCAAAATCTAATATAATGATAATCCCTTTTTTCTTAAAGTTTTGTCACAATGAATGACCTCTTCTTACCAATTGTGTTGCAGGACTCAGACCAAGGCATGCAGTTGAATAAGGGAGCAATTCTTGCACTTACTTTGTGGCTCCACCTCTGCCCCTCTACCCCACTCCTCATCTCATCTTCATCAAGGTACTTACTCCTTAGCCTCTTCTGAGCCTCTTTTGCTTACCTCTGCTTTATCCATCTCATTTATATTTTCTTAACCCTGTAAGTGATATGTGATCATTTATGTGATCACCCTATAAGATACATGATATATTATGTTGAGATGTACTGACAAGTAAACTAGTATGAATTCTTTCAGGAGGGTTGGAATCTTGGAATACTCCATCAGAATTAGGATCTATTTCTACTGAGTCTTCTTTTTAAGTCCTCATCCGTACAGTATTGCATCAGATTCTAAATTCCATACTTTTTCTCTAAGCTTAATATTTAACTTGACACTTCTTTGCGCTCAGGCATATCTGAATGGAGCAAGTAACAGTAAAAAGAGAAGATACTTGCATTACATGCCCACCTACCAGAGTTTGATCCCTCTGCACAATGCGAGAACTCACCTCTGAGCACAGCAGGGTGAGTCCCACCACATGGGACCATTTTCCTAAACAAAAGTGAAAAAATATATAGGAGAACCGCAAATGATTCAGAAAAATAATATTTATTTACTCAAAAAGATATATTTCTGAATTAGGTAATCTTTCATCTTTTTTACCTTTTTATCTTTTTATCTTTTATCTTTATGTATGTATCTTATGTATGTATATCTCTGAGAGTTGTGAGAGATATGGCTATACATAGTATGCGAGATTAAAGAGTTTCATGTAAGAGAGTAATCCCTTAAAGAGCCAGAGGGCAGAAGTAACCCCAGGGCACTGGTTAGGTTAACCTAAAAGTGTGAACAACAATTTCAAATTAGAGACTTTGTTAAAATTTTTTATTTCAAATGTAGAAATAAAAATTATTTTTTTAAATATTTAAATTGTAAACTAACTCAAAAAACATAATTGAGGTTTTAAAAATTATTTTCTCTAACAGTAATCGTAAGAAAAGGTCAGTCATGCAGTTAGTGTCAATGGATTTATTCATTACAAACTAGCACATAGTGTGACTAACATAAGATTAACAGTAGTTAAGTCACAATATAATATAACTGATACGCATTATAGATCCTATAATTATAGTGAAACTCAGTATTTCTTAGGACCCAGTTTTAGGCATTTGCCTTGCACAAACGGCCTAACCTGGTTTGATTCCAATACTAGATATGATCCAAGAGTCATAATTATTCCCAAAACCTGCCAATTATACCTCAAATTCCAAAAAAAGTATGCTTTTTTAATCTGAGAATATGCAGTATTATTTCTAGAGCACAATATAATGTGTAAAAAGTCTAAGTGTTAAGTAAATAATAAAGTGTGCTATCAGGGGTGTATAATGTACTTTTTATGAATTAGGCTACTCATTTAATTATATAACATGGAAAAATTGTAGAAGACTAATTTTCAGATTCACTCACATCAGATCAGTGTGTTTTGGGGTAAGGAAACTTAAAATATTATTTATTTAATACATTTTACTTATTGTTCTGAAAACTATAATTTGATATCAGAACAATAGTCCAGAAGGTAGGGCACTTTTGCCCTGGCATGTGACTAACCAGGGTTCAATCTCCAGTACCACTCATTTGGTTCTTTTGGCCCTCCCAGGAGTTATTCCTTAACTCATAGCCAAGAGTAGCCCTGAATCCACTGGGTATGGTTCCACAAATATACAACAAGCGGTATTTTGTCAAAATTAAGGGTGCAGTACTTCTGAATAGCAAAATATAAATCATCCTTCATGTCCAGGAAAGGAATGGAGAGTTTTACCACTGATGTCCTGAATAGTCTTGTAAATATTATACTTCACTAGAAATAGTACTGAGAGTCGGAGTGATACGGCAGTGAACAGGGCTTGCGTTGCTTCAGTGGGCCACTCTTACAATCCCGGCATTCCCTATGATGTCCTGAGATTGTATAGGAATAATTCCTGATTGCAGAGCCAGGGGGTAACCCCTGACCATCACTCGGATATAACTCAAAAGAAAGAAGAAATGACGGTACTCAGTGTTTGTTGCTTATTCCATGTGTGTTCTTACGATGATGTTCGCGTTTTTCCTTATCGGAGATGGGATCAGTCAAATTGCCCTTGAATCTTCCTTTGTTTGGTTATTTTGGGAACATTTTTATTGTTATTTTGGTT
>JAJIBD010001453.1:32500-60183 GCA_021461705.1 Cryptotis parvus | reverse complement strand
GGGAACGCCACTGGGTCCCCGAAAGTGTCAGGACAGAGGTTGTCTTCTACCTCCGAGGGTTGCCTGGAGAACAGATGAAAACTCATGAGTCCGTGTGCAGTTCCAAAAATGGCTTTTAATAGTACAAAAGCTCTTTCACAGCAATCCAATATAATGAACAAACTCTAGCTCTGGTCCGAACTTAGACCATACAAAAGAGCCTAAGTCTCCCACCAAAGAGAGAGAGGATCTCATCCGGGCTGAGTCCTACCCAGAAGAAGGAGCAAAAGGCCAAAGAGCAAAAGGGCCAAAAGCCAAAAGCCAAAAGCCGCAGGAGCCAAAAACTGAAGGCTGAGGAAAAAGGCAAAGGGTGAAAGGGCCTCAAGTCAGCCCCTTATATACACCAAAGTAATCCAATCGGGAGGGTCATGTCAACAAAGAACTCTAAACAGAATGTAGTGCCACACCTTATTGCAGGTATAAACAAAGGTTATGCCAAGGACTAAGGAGATTATCTCTTATGTAAAACACTGGAGAGAGGGCTGATATAAAGTAATACATCTTAACTTCATGAGCTTCATGTAATCTAGATGGTACCCACAAGGTCCTTCTTATTATTATCTGCACCAGGGTGATTCTCAGTATCTTGTTCTAGTGTACTGAAAGGGTCACTCTCAGCCTGCTTAGAGCAAACTAGTATGATCCTTCCTCTAGTCTTCCTATAGTCTCAGCGTAGCCAGGGTGGTAGTCTCCTGGTAAATTCTAACTGTCCCATGCTGGGTGCAGTGGGTATAAAGAGGAGCTGTGCCCAATCTAGAAAACATAGAAGTCTTCGTGAGATGTATAAGTCAGAAGTTATTCAATCAAGGTGACTTCTGTAACTGCCACACCCTCTAGCAGTGTTTGCATAGAAGAGAGATCTCATTAGAATGAACCTTGACTTAAATAAGATTAAGCTGGGAGTGGGCAAAACAACAAAGCTCCCAGATTAGCTAAATCTGTCCTCCAACAGAGAACCAAGTATGGAAAAAATTTAGCGTGAAGAAATAACGGAGGAGCAATTTAGAAAAAGTGGCAGAAGGAAAATGTGAGGGTAGTCAAGGCAATAACGCTGGCAGGGGCAGATGAGATTGAAAATGGGATGTTTTGAATAAATAAATGGCTACAAAACTCAAGCATAATTTGCTACTATTTTTCATGGAAATATGTCTATGTTTTTGGGGCTCAAAGTAAGGCCATGCAAGTTTCTAAAGAGAACAGTTAAAATAAATGTTGGGATCACTTCCTGCTTAACATACAAAATTGAAAAGAATATGGGTGGCAGAATTCCAGATATTTGGACTTGAAAAAATATATGAATATATACATGGTAGAAATGTTTAAGACTGGTTAATTCTTCCAAAAATTGCTGAATGTTTGGCTACCCCCTGACTCTATTTCAGAAATTACCGGACAGTGCTAGGAGGAACTTGTGGTGCCAGAGTTGGACCCAGGTCAGTAGCAAGTGTCTTATTTCCTGCACTACATTTCTGACTCTGTAATTCCTTCCTTTATTAATTTGTGGGGGTTCCTTATCTTTCTCCTCTTTCTCTTTCCTCTGTTTCACTCTTCCTAAGTAAAACTATTTTCTTTACTCAAAAGGATTCTTGGATGAGCAGGTAGCTGTAGTCCTTGATGGAAGGATGGGGTCATGAAATAGTGAGATTGGGGTGGGGACATTTCATATCTGAAATCCTATTGTAAACAATTTTGTAAATTAAGGTGTCTAAATAAATTTTATTATGCTTAATATAATAATTTGCATGCATATGCAAATTGATCTACCCTCTTTATACTTTTCTCTTATCAGTCCAATATTTGACTAATAGCTTCCTTGTAGATTGTATTGACCATTTTTGTTTCCCCTTTAAATGCCTGTGATGGTTTGTTACTACCTTCCCCCTCAAACACCCACCTTTCTTTCGGGGTTGTACACTATGCTCTTTTTTTGGTTTTTATTTGCTTTGCTTTGGGTCCACATCTGGCAGTGCTCAGGGATTACTCCTGGCTCTATATTCAGAGATCACGTGTGTTGGGGTTCAGGGACCATATGGGGTACCAGCGATCAAACTAAGATAGGCTGTGTGCAAGGCAAACACTTTTATCTGCTGTGCTATCACTCCAGCATCTGCAAGTTTATGTTCCTATTGATTGTAGAAATTCTTGATGTATATTGGACACTCATTCTCTGTAGTATATATAATATACAATTTACTTACCCCTTTTGATTGTCTTCCTTTAGTGGAAAGAGTTATTATCTTAATAGAAATGAATTAATCTATCTTTCCATTTAATATCTGTGGGTGTTTTTTTTTTTTTTTTAGGTGTCTCGGGTCTCTGCCTGTGCCGGATTCCTGCGGTGCGCTATGGGCGGTTGCCGGGGCAGGGCCCCCCCGTGGCCCTTTTTAGGCCACACCTGAGCACCTGTTGGTGCTCAGGGCTGACTCCTGACTTTGAATTCCAGGGATCACCTCTGGCAGGGCAAGGGGACTTTATGGGGTCTGGGGATTGAACCTGGTTTGCTACATACAAGGCAAGTGCCCTACCCACTGTACTACTGCTCCGTGTCTTGTTCATGGGTCTTAAAAACATGTTCATGGTGGTTATGATTGAATAATTGAAGTATAGATGATTTTGTAGTGAAGTTCACACACTTGGTTTCTTGGTGCTCCGGGATTGCTCCTCCCAGGGATGCTTGAGGGACCATGTGGTACTGGGAATCTAAAGAGCCTAGCACATGCCAACCAAAACTCCAGTCTTTTGAACCATCTCCCTAACACTTGTTTTCTCTGATTCTTTATGTAAGAATTCTTCTCTACTCCCAGATCATAAATTTTCTATATTTATTATTATAAAAGTTGTCTAGTTTACCATTCAAATTTATGGTCTTATTCTACTTGGAACTGATTTTCATGTATAGTGTGTGAGGGTCCAAGTCCATTTTTATATTTTCTACATGGAAAGTAATGGCATATTTAAGGAGTCGTACTTTACGTCTCTGCAGTGGTCACTGTGAGATGGATGAGATTCCGTTGCACTGAGAAGTCTGAGTCCCAGTTCTCCACTCTGATCTTTTGGTTGGCTTCTCTATCCTTATGCCAACATCACCCTGCCCTAGATTGCTTGAAAACTGGAATAAATCTTGGTTCCTAGAATAGCAAGCCTCCCTAACTTGTTCTTCCTCAGAAGAATAAGA
The DNA here is from genome assembly GCA_021461705.1 of Cryptotis parvus. NCBI lineage: Eukaryota > Metazoa > Chordata > Mammalia > Eulipotyphla > Soricidae > Cryptotis > Cryptotis parvus. The sequence goes on along the minus strand of JAJIBD010001453.1, from coordinate 56,969 downwards.
GCTATTTTAGCCCTTTGTTTTTGCACATACATTTTGTAATCTCATGAAATTCTGTGCTACAAAGGTCTACTAATTCGACAGAACTAACCAAGTTCTATAGGAGAACTTATGAAGGATTTCTGTTTCATGATTTGTCTTTCTGGCCTTAAATATGACCCATTCTCCATTTATTTCCATTAACACTTTACACCTTGCCCCCAGGCTTTTGCACATTGTTAGATTACTGTATATATTTTTGTGTTGTTTTCATAAGTGGAGTCTTTGTTGTTTTTGTGGTATTTTTTGTTTGTTGGGGGTTGTTTATTTTCTGGTTTGGGAGCCACACTTTGAGGACTTACTCCTGGCTCTGTACTCAAAGATCAGTCCTGACAGTGCTCTGGGATAAAACCAGGGTCAGCTGCTGCAAGGTGAGTGCCTTAACGTCTGCTCCATCTGCTGGCCTTGGTATTTTTATTTCATTTTTAAAATTTTTTTTATTATACCACAGTGAAACATACAGCTACAAAGGTGTTCATAATTGGTTCTTGGTAATACAGTATTCCAGCACCCATCCCTCCACCAGTGCCCCATCACCGCCACCAGTATACCCACACCCCCTCCCAGACCACCCCAGGCTGCCTCAGTAGCAGGTGCCCCCCTTTTCTCTTTCTCTCTCTCTCTGTCTCTTTCTCTGTCTCTCTCTCTCTCTGTCTGTCTGTCTGTCTCTCTCTCTGCATCTCTCTCTGTCCCTTCGGTATTTTTATTTTCTATCCAAAACTTTCTAAATGCTCTTATTATTGTTAGTAATCCTTTGCTGAAGATACTACTACTTTTCCAGCATAGATGCATACTGAAAGGTTGGGCAGAATCACTGTAATTGCATCTTGAAGCACTAGGCTCCATATTGCACTTCAGGGTCATGAGTTTACAACCTAGTAAGAAAAAACATGCCAGACCCCAAGGGCACTGATGGTAAAATGAAGATTCAAGCAAATGTGTGAAGTCAAGTTTGACCTTGTTTTTGTTTTATAATAGGCATGCATAGGATAGCTAACTACTAACTGCCCCATTTTGCTTCTGTCCTTTTGCTTTGGCTTAGATAACAACAGGCCCTCCGAGTGTATAAAATGCAAAAACTTCAGTGGCTCCAGGCTCCAGGTCTCAAAAGCTTGTGAACGCTCAGCACTGTCTCTACTGCTTGGACTCTTACTTTTTTTGCTGGATCCAAGTCACACTACTTGACTTAGGGTCTTCAGTACTGGGCTCTCTGGATCTCTGGCTCAAGGGTCCTCATTGCTGAGCTCTAACAAACTTTCTGAACTTACATTTCCTGCATCAGTGACAGCCTAACAATATGTGCCTTGTTTCTTCCTATGCACTACTTATACTTTTCACTGTTTAAGACATCCGGTACAATATTGAATAAGATAGAGGAGAGGTCACTTCTGTTTTACTATTTTAATAGACTTTTAAAAAATTAAGTTATGGAAGTATCTTTTTATTTCTATATTGTTTAGAGCTTTTAATTAGGAATGCATTTTCAATTTTATGGAATGATTATCCCACATCTATTAAAATGACCACAAGTCTTAGTCATTTAATTAAAAATATTTTGAGTCACACTTAACATGTAACATTGTATTAAATCAATACATATGTTTGATATTGGCATACACTGCAAAATGATCACACAGTGTTTAGTTATCTTCCGTCACCACACTTTTACATTTTTATGGGGAGTATAATTAAATTTCTCTCTTAAAACTTAGAAATATGCAGTACAGTATTAAGTCACCACCATTATTTAGTCATCATGCTACACATTATATTTCCATGAGTTGTTTATTGTATAACTCTAAATGTGTAACTTTTCATTTCCGTTATTCTTTTTTTAAACTTTACTCACAATTTTCCAATATTGAACCTTACATTCTTGGAATAAAAACAATTTGATCATAATGCTATTTCCATGAATTTGCTCACATAATATTTTAGAAATAAATTCCTAAGTGAGATTCGGTGATTAATCTAAGTTAGGTGATTAATCTAGGAATCACTAAGTGATTCCTAGATGAGATTACTCAATAAATGGCCATTCCTGTTTTTTTTTTGTTTGTTTTGTTTTGGGGTCACATCCAGCTGTGCTCATGGCTTACTCCTTGCTTTTCTCTCAGGGATTACTTCCAGCAGGGCTCAGGGGTATCTGGAATTGAATTTGGGATGCCCATGTGCAAGGCAAGCACTCTACCCACTATACTACCAGTCCTGTCCAATTTGCTATTCTTTGACCAATTTTTCCTGATTTGGGTATCATTTAATACTAGAATTGTAACATAGGGAAATATATCTACTTTTATCTATCAAAGAAAGTTTACAATAGATTAGAATTATCTATTACTTCATAATAGATAAACATGCCAAACATGTTCAAGCATGCCTTTGAAATTATCAGTCTAGGGAGCAGAGAAATACTACAGGGGTTAAGGCATTGTCTTGCAATACTACAGGGGTGGTTGTCTTGCAAGTGGTCAACCATGATTTTACTGCTGGCACCACATCTGGTCCTGCTTAACACTGCAAGGGCTCACTGTTGAGCACAGAGCCAGGAGTAGGCCCTGAGAACTGCCGGGTGGGACCCAAACCCCCTGTAAATAAATAATAAATAAATGTTCTATCTATAAGGTCATGAAGCAATGTTTTGAGCTATTAATTCAAATTTGTTATTTATGGTATATTCACATTGTTTATTTCCTTTAAAGTCCAATTTGTTTGGTGATATATTAATCCAGCACTTAAGACTTTCATGCCATACTACCACTGTTAAATGCTATCTTAAAGGAATTTATTTCATAGCTGTTCTCTAATTCATTTTTAAAAATGCTACTTCAAATATTCTGTTTTCAACTTTTCTTACATCTGTAGTGTTTCCCCTTTTTTAAAAAATTCTATTTCAATTATGTTTGCCTTGTTTTGCTAACTAACTTTGCCAAGGGTTTGACTACCAAATTGTCAAAGAACTAATTTTTACTTTTATAAATATTCTCTAGTTTATATATATACATATACACACATATTTGTGTGTATAGATAGATAGATACACAGGGCTTAGTATGTATATATTTGCTCTATTATATATTTCTAGATTATGAGTGTTTGCTTTTCTTTTTTTTTCTTTCTACATCTTTGGATTGATTTTGTTTTTCTTACAACAAATCTCTGAAGTCAAATACCAAATAATAAATTCCTAGGCTTCCTCCTTTCAATTTATATAAGCATTTAAATATTAATTTTCACTAAGTGCCTCTTTAGCTACATCTGCAAGTACTGGGATATGATTTTCCTTTTGTTTATAGTTCAGTTATTAAACTATCGCTTTGAATTGTCATTATGATTTCTTTTCAGCTCTAAGAATTATTTAGATAATTTATTTAGAAGCGTAGTTTTAAATGTGCACCCTAGGGAAATGAAAGGAGAGGCACCGGGTGAGTTCCAAACACAGAACCTGCCCCCTTTGTCAGTACATTAGGCACAAGGTCTTCCCATGCCAGCTCATGCCGGATCAGGAACATGGAGTTTATGGGAGGGGAAAAAAGGACATAAATAGATGGTTGAGGGCCAGAAAGATAGTGGCTCTTGCTTTGCATGAAGCCAACCTGAGTTCAATCCCTATCATCCCATATAGTCCTCTAGTACTGCCAGGAGTACTTGCTGAGCATTGCAGGTGTGCCTGCCCTACAAGAAATAAATAGAAGGTTGAGCTCTAAATAGGAAATAAACTTCAAATAGTCCACAATGGGGTCAGAAAGATAGCTCAGTAGGCTGAGCACATACTTTGCATATATATATATATATATATAAGCAGGCTCAGATTAAATCTCTGGCACTTCAGAGACTCCTGAATGCCCCTGAATACAGATTCATGAGTAGCCCCAACACCACCAGATAAGGCCAAAAATCACTTGTATCACTTGTACTTCTGTTGTTTATTAATTTGCTGGAGTAGGTACCAGTAATGTATCCGTTCGTTAGCAATGAGGTTCATTATTGTTACTGTTTCTGGCATATCGAATACACCACGGGTAGCCAGGCTCTGCTGTGGCTCTGGGTTCATTCCAGGGGGCCAGTCATTTTCTATGTCAGACCATCAACCATCCAGGGCCCATGAGGCAGGGCACCACAGCCACACCTCAAGGGGCAGGTGGCAGGAATGGACTTCCCACTGGGTGGTGGTTCTTAAAGCCAAGGCTCATTCATGGCCAAAAATAACAATACTAATAAAAACAACTACAACAATGATAATAATAATACAAAAACTCAGATCTAAAAGTAAGATGCAAACTCTAACACCTCTAGGAAATAGTGTAGAAAAAATATAGATGAGTTTGGGATCAGTGATGACATTTTAAATGCCATGCCAGGGGCCAAAGCGATAGCACAGTGGGGAGGGTGTTTGCCTTGCATGCGGCCGATCCGGGTTTGATCCCCCACCATCCCAAATGGTCCTCTAAGCACCGCTAGAAGTAATTCCTGAGAGCAGAGCAGGAGTAACCCCTGAGCATTGCCACGTGTGACCCAAAAAAAAACAAATAAACAAATAAATAAATGCCAAGGCTTAATCCATGAAAAAAATAGCTGATGAGCAGTACTTCATTGAAATTTAGAAACATCTGCTCTGAAAAACATGAAAAGACATTTCATAGACTAGGGGGGAAGTATTTGCAAGTGATATATGAAAGACAGTTGCCCAAACAATAAAAAAGGAGTTTTAAAGCTCTGTAATGTGACAGCCTGAGAGGATAGTAAGGTAAGGCACTGCCAATGCCAGTTCTATCCCTAACGTCACATATGGATTCCTGAGTACTGCAAGGAGTAATTTATGAGCATAGAGTTAGGAGTAAGCCCTGAGCACCGTGGAGTGTGGAAAAAAAAGACCCTCAAACTCAAAACAGGAAAAAAAACCCTGCTATAAACCAAAAAATTGTCTTATAAAATTAAAAAGAAAATTTACAAAAACAACAAACTGGAGAGAAACCACTAAGCTGCCACTCAGAGTCTATCCTCCTTGAGACCATAAAAATGGCAACTTCTTATGAGCTAGAGAGATAGTACAAGGGTTACGGCACTTGCCTTGTGTATGGCCAACCCCAGTTCAATCCCTGGCACCACGAATGCTCCTCCGTATGCCTCCAGGAGTTACCCCTTAGCATAGAGGAATAAGCCCAGGGCATCTCCAGGTGTCCAATTTTCCAATTCCTCAGAAAAACTTTTAAACCTAAGCAAAAAATCAGGATAAGTCCCTCCCCAATGGGTGGAGGTGGGGACAGAGGGTAGGTACCAAAAGCTCTTTCCTGGCTTCTTGACATAAAACCCTTGACTGTGAGCAACTTATCTATATCAGCAAACAGCTGATGCATGATCATTGCCATCTGCAGGAAGGAATTTCAGAGACCCTCCTGAAAGCAAGAATTGGGATGGAGCCCTAGTACACCTGAACAGATGCTTCCAACCCAACACAGAGCACCTGGCAATGTCAACCTTTGAGTAACCAAGACTAATTAAATCCACAGGTCATTGCTCCACACACTCCCACCCTCTTTGGGTCTCAGGTATGCATATTTACACAAGCTTTCTATGAGAGGCTTCTTTCCTGGGAGCAGGGAGGAAAGAAAAGGCAGCCTGCCCTCCCGGCCAGGCCAAGTTTGGGGACTGTACAATCTTTTTGTGTGTAATTTTTAAGGCCCATGTCCCACATAAGCTGTCTACTCTGCCTACGTATATGTGATTCCCAATATGGATTCCTCCATCCACTCCACCCACATTGGCAAAGCAGTAAGAGTGATGGAGAAAGCAATCAGTATCATTGAGAGGAGGTGGAGTCATGGTTTAAGAAATAAAAAAGGAGAAGAAGGGGAGGGACTTTTCCTGCTGTAGGTTCTACGAAACAGTGAGACCAGCTTCCACTCCCAGTCCTCCACCTGAGTTCACCTTCTGATTAGTTTGTTCTGGCTTAGAGCCCACCGCCCTTGTTGCCAGCCGCCCCCAAGTCTGAACTTGCAGAGCAAAGAGTAGCCCAAATTCTATCTTTGGAAGTTCTTCCTTTCTCTCACCACTAAAAATAAACCATCCCAGCTGGCCAGTGTAGTTTGTGACAGACCTGCCCAGTGACCCTACTCCTACAACCAAGGAAAATAGCAATGATCTATTGAGTGTGACATTGCTCTCTGACCACTGCCTTGTTCTCTCCTCTCACAACCCACTTGTTTCTGTGTGAGTCTTCTTGAAAGCATTTCATTTCAAGAAAAAGTCATAAGGATATTAAGCCATGTGTTGGTATGAAATAAAAAGGACTGTCTTTTGGTGTCATCTAGAATTGGGTGCTCAAAACATATGAGTGATCAGAGAAGAATAAAATTCAGACATGGTGGGAACCACCAAGATAGCCAGTTCTCTAAGAACAAGAAATAAGGGCCACTCTGATTGGGATGGAAACAAAGAAAGCTAATTAATCGTATCTTTGAATTCAGTTCCTGAGTGATGACTTCCTGTAGTCAATGACTTTTAAGCAAGAACTACTTTCATGCATATAATTCATGACTGCACATTTCCGCTAACCTGAGTTTTTAATTTTAGACCAGGGATCCGAGTTAAATATTTCATACGAACATACCAAGAATAGATGATGAGAAAAAAGGAAGGAAGAAAACCCTTCATTATACAAATTGAAAATCATATTCAACCAACATTTATGGAGTGCCAATGATAAATCAGGCACTACTCTCCAGATATGTCCACGTCCACTAATAGTTCTCACCCTATCATGCTATTAAAACTCAGGCAATCCCAGGCTCCATTTTCTCTGCAAGAAGAATACTGGTTCATTTATGCAGGCAAAGTGGTCTTGAGTTGAATCATCACTCTTAAAAAAACATTTTTGCACCTGCATATCTCACTCCAAAGGAATAGAAAAAATATCTTCTAGGTCAGCCATACACATGCAAGGTTGTATAAGTCCTCTGTAGAAAGATTTGGCAGGCCTATTCGAGCTCTCTCCTAGAAGAATGTGCCCAAGTCTATCTTCCAAGATCAAAAGTAATCTCCCTTCTCCCATCCTGAGTACTATGAACAAAGCAGCTGTGGTTCTAAATTATCTTCTCTCCTTTTCCCCATCCTAACTCCAAGAGTAGACCAAAAATGGGATTTGTAAGACTGTGGGCACTGGGGACAGGACAGGGAGAAGGAAACATCTAGAGTGGCAGGAAGGATTCAACTGGAAGGAGGGAAGAGGTGCTGAAAGGTGGCAAAATGTTATGTATGAAACCCTATCAGCAACAGGACTGTAAACCACAGTGTGTGTATATATACATATACATATATATATATATATTATACATATAACAGAAATGTATTATTTACAGAAATGTATTATTACAGAAATGTATGATTTACAGAAAGCCTTTGGTTCTGTGGAGACTGGAAGCAGTCATCGAAGCCCTAGCCAAACAGGGTGTTCAAACCCAATGCATCAAGATCCTTCGTGAGCTGTATTACGGATTCACCACCAGGATCTCACCATTCTACAAAGAAGTGATCATTAATGTGAAAAGAGGGGTTCGACAGGGTGATACCATTTCACCAAAACTCTTCAGCGCCACCCTCGAGAACATCGACAATTAGAATGGGAAGGAATGGGAGTGAAGATAGATGGTCGGCAACTACACCACCTTCGCTTCGCTGATGACATCATTCTAATAACACCAAACATTAGCCAAGTGGCACAAATGCTGGCTGACTTTGACCGAGAATGTGGAAAGATAGGTCTACAGCTGAATCTAAAGAAAACAATGTTTATGAAGAATGAACTAGTTCCAGAGGCCCCATTAACTCTCAATGGAACAAACATCTCTGAATGCAGCAGTTGTGTGTACCTAGGTAGAGAAATCAACATGATGAACGACCTAAAACCTGAACTGTGCAGGAGGAAGAGAGCGGCATGGAATGCCTTCAAAGGCATCAAAGAAATAGCTAAAAGGACAATGAACCTCTGGCTCCGGGGCACATCTCTTTGACTCCACCGTTCTCCCTGCATTAACATATGCCTCAGAGACCTGGGCCCTACGAAAGCAGGATGAGAATGCTATTCGGGTCTCCCAGAGAGGAATCGAAGAGAGCTATGCTTGGAATATCACGCCTCACTCAAGTGAGAAAAGGAATCCGAGTTCTGACCTCCGTCGCTATTCCAGAATCAGGGACGCTGTCTTGTTTGCCAAGTCATCGAAAATCATATGGGCTGGACATGTAATGCGGTTTGGAGACAACCGCTGGACTAGAGCCGTACCGACTGGATCCCAAGGGATGTCAAAATATCACGTGGCCGCCTGTTGCAGGACTCCTTTAAGGGCCACTGCATTTGGCTCAAAACATTAGCATACTAAAGGGCCTAGGTGAGGTGCAGGGAGGGATTATCTAAGGACATTTGACCCTCCCTGCTTTACATAACAGTGGGAGGAAGGTCTGAGTTGCAGGGGTATAAACTAGCCAGTTTTCACTCTCTAGCGCTTCTTTGGGGGCTCTTGCTCGCTGTGAGCGTTCGCCCTGCTTGGAAGTCTGCTCTCCTTTCTCAAAGCCTTTACACGTGGTGGTCGCCATCTTGGCCTACACTGGCTGGGGTTCCCAACCTGGAATCCTAAGCACCGGGCTTTTCCTTTTGCTGATTTGTATGCCTGAACCTGTGATAAGTAAAGCCCTTTAAACCGCATTCCTGAGTTTTCATCCATTCCTCGCCGGCTTCGGAGGTAGAAGGGAACTCGCTCCGGCACTGTCGGGGACTCCCGGGCGAGCGCCCCAACAGCCGCCCACCTACAAGATGGTCAGACTTCCTTGTAAAGACCCTAAAGGGAATGGTTTGAGGCTCTTCATATTCCTGAATCGACCAAATGCCATTGGGCTACATTGGCACGTGATAGGGTCCAATGGAAATGTTATTGGCGCCTGCTCGAGCAAATTGATGAATAACGGGATTGAAGTGATCAAGTGATCAAGTGATCACTATCTTCCCATTCATCATCTATTTGCTAGAGAGGGCACCAATAATATCTCCACATGTCCTGTATCATGCTAGTAGAACCCAAAGGCATCCGCTTGCTCCAGGAACATAAAGAGCCTCAAACCATTATATTAGGTCATGGGAATGACCTAATATAAATGTTACTGGTACTTGGCATATCAAATCCGACCACGAGCAGCTTGCCAGGCTTGCCATGTGGGTGGCTTACTCTTGTAGTCACCTCTGAATAAAGCATTTATTGATGAACCGTGTGGCCGCTAGCAGCCGCACGAGCCAGGCTGTGATAGTCTGGTCTGCTGGGTGGAGTTGTGACGAGAGGAAGTCTGGATGTGGAAGATGGCAGCCCCCATGGAGGTCAGGGGGTTGTCTGGCTTGTTGTGAGGCTCTGCTGGGGTTGTAGGCCAGGGCTAGAACCTGCCATGCCTCCCAGGCTCCTCATGAGCGGCTGGGCACAGGGAGAGCAAGGAGTAGCTCTGCCCCATGTCTGAGAGTCTCTGGTTCAGCATACCTGGGCCGGATTGAAAAAAAACTGCTGCAGGGTGGGTGTGGATGATCCGGGCTGTGGATCCAGGTTGTGGATATATGAGTCTCCCATAGAAGAAGACTGGTGAGTGGGAGACAAATGGGGACGGGAGCAGCATTGCTGGAGGGAGGGACGCTGGTAAAGGGCTTGGTGTTAAATAAGTGTATGCACGTCAAAGTGTTGCAGGTGTGGCTTCTGTGCCCGGCTGTGTTGGCAGGTGGCAAACAGGAGACAGGCTTATCTGCATCCAGGACTCTGCCCTGTGTGCCCTGGATGGTTGATGGTCTGACATAGAAAAAGACTGGGCCCCCTGGGGTGAACCCAGAGCCATGGTAGAGCCTGGCAAGCTACCCGTGGTGTATTCGATATGCCAAAAACAGTAACAATAATGGACCTTATTCGAATGAATGAAGACATTACTGGTGCCCGCTACAGCAAATCAATGAACAACAGGAAGACAAATGACATGATAAAACTTAATTATGAATAACTTTAACATTTCATGGTGACTAAAATACAATTATTTTTTTAAAAGTCATAGGGCAGAGATGATAACCACATTGCCTTTCCTTAAACCTTCTGTTTCCATATCCAGACTAGGACCTATATAGGGAAATGACACTTCCCATGTTCTTCCCCATATTAAAATGAAAGTGGAGAGGGTATGAAAGAAACATGGTATGTGGGGAAGAAAATATCAAGACTTGAGACCACTGAGATGTGAAAGAAGAAGAATGGGGATAAAGCAAACAGCCAATTCATACTAAGAAAGTGGGTACTGGAGTTGAAGACTGGATTGCACATTCAAGGCAAGATAACATAGAAACAAGAGAACAAGAACTAAGAGGGGGGAAAGCCAGTTTCCCAGACATTTGACCTCACAGAGCTCCTGCTCAGAGTCAGGGACTTTATTCTTAACTTTTGTGATTTGACAAGTGAGCTTTCTTTTCTTATTATAGTATCTTTTAAAATTATATATGGCAACTTAGCACTTTGCTTTTCACTGAGTCAGTTCAGGTCTTTGGAGAGCATTCAGTTTGGGACACTGAGTTGGGTCATTGACCCCACTGGAAGGAAACCCCTCACATCTCATGTGCCCGCCCCTGGTTCAAGAAAGCTATCTGCTGAGAAATTTCATGCCTACCTTTAGTCTCTAGGTCACTTCCATTCCTAAAAGTCTTCACTTGAATCTGCATCTGCCCATCCCCTAGGGCAATTCTGGACCAGGACTCTTGCAAACAGATTCATGTTTTCTGGGTCAGACAGGTTCCTGGAGACTATTTTTACCCACTCACTCATTTGGTAGCTTAGAAAAATCCTATGGTCCTCTTTCTGCTTACCTCCCACGATCTATAAAACCCACCACAGAAATATAGGTCCTATTTATAGTGTAAACTCAATCGTGGAAAGTGCAACTGTTCATTAAACTCACATGAATCTCCCTATGCCCTGAATGAGACCAGTGAACAGGAAAGACAAAGGGAAGAAATCACTTGGTTGGAAAATGTCAGCCACAAACACTTCTTCCCAGCCTCTCTCTGAGTGGGGCAGAGATGGGAACTGAGACACTTTGGAAATAATCCAGGATAAGATTGAGGTCATTGTTCAGGATTTCATTGAGAAATTGCATCTTGGTATTAAAGAAAGAATAAGAAGGGAGAGAAACAGCATGGACATTATATATATTTACTTTATCTTTTGAAAACAAATCCATTTTGCCAGAGCAATAGTAAAGCAGGTAGGGCATTTGCCTTGCAAGTAGCCAACCCTGATTCTATCCTTGGCATAACATATAGTCCCCTGAACCCACCAAGAATAATCCCTGAGTGCAGAGGCAGGAGTAAAGCCCTAGCACTGCTGAATATGGGTTTTCTTTCTTTCTTTCTTTTTTTTTTGCTTTTGGGCCACACATGGCAAAGCTCAGGGGTTACTCCTGGCTCTTCTCTCAGAAATTACTCCTGGCGGTGCTCAGGGGACCATATGGGATGTCAGGGATCGGACTTGGTTGGCGCATGCAAGGCAAACACCCTACCCACTGTGCTATCACTTTGGCCCTGGGTATGGCTCTTATAAAAGAAAACAACCTCATTTATACTTAAGTAACCCAAGATTTAAAGAGTCAAAAAATTGGGGCCAAAGAGATAATTGGTGGATAGGGTGCTAGGCTTCCACATGGCCCACCCATATTCAATCCCCAGCATTCCATAGGCCCCTGAGCACTACCAAGAATATTTCCTGACTTTAGAGCCAGGAGTAACCCTGGAACACTGCTGGGTGTGACTTCAAATCAAAATAAATCAAAATAATAAAAAATTATTAGTGGCAAATCCAGGTTTAAAGATGGGTCAGACCTACCCACTGGGCTTGTTCTGTGCATCATGCTAAGATATTTAGGATGAATTAATTAAGGGGGAGCCTCTACAAAACTATAGTTTGCCCTTCTCTGTCTCTACACTCTCTACAACCTCAAATTTTCTCTACCTTAATAATTAACCTCTATTAAGATATCAGAGTCTCCTGATCATTACTCCTGAATATCTTAAGCCAGGAGGCTGCTGTGAACCTTGTATAAGATGATGGGTGTGAAAGAGCACATCAAATGTCGGGGAGCTCCGCTGGGGTCCCCGACAGTGCCGGGAAGCAAGTTCCCTTCTACCTCCGCCGGCAGGGAATGGATGAAGACTCAGGAATCCGATGCAGTTTTAAAAGGGCTTTACTATCACATGTTCCAATATACAATCCAAGAGCAGGGAAAACCTCCGGACTCTGGGTTCCCAGCTAGGCCCCAGCCAGGTGTAGGCCAAGATGGCTGCCACCACATGTTGAGGCCCAACAGAGACTGGAGAGGACGGAGAAGCAAAACACCAAGGGAAGCCGAAATGGCAAAAAAAGGGGGAAAAAGAGAGAGCATCTTTCTTCTTGTAGCTTATTTTATAGCTAGAAATCCGCCCAAACTCCCCAGCCCAGCCCATTCTGGGCTGGGCTATCTAGAGATGAAAACAGGAAAATAGCTCTATAGAATGTAGCAACTTCAGGAGACCATCTGGTTGTTTACAAGGACCCAGAGCTAATTAAAAGCCTCCTAGCAGAGCTGGGAGAAGCTATAAGCTAAATGTAACTTACCCTGGCAGGAAGAATCAAATGCCCTCAGGAAATTTCTCCCAGCACCTCACCTAAAGTCTTGAGCCAAGATCTGCCTGGAATTGCCTTTGTAGGGTAGAGAAGGGGTTTCTGAGATGGCATGTCTCTGTACCAAAGACTATACTAATGCTAGTTAAATATTTCTCTAAGCCTTCACAAGAGTCTCGTCTACTTCATGGTAGTTTTGTATTTTAGTTGCCTTTGAGTTATCAGGGAGCCATGCTTGCTTGCTTGGAGGCAAAGAGCATTTCTCTCTGGTCTAATTACTTAGAGATCCAACGTGGCCAGGCAAATATGCTGGTAAGATCTTGCTAGTCCCAAGATGTTTGTGGTAGCATGAAAGAATATTTATACCAGCCAGTACAGAATCCATGGTCAGATAAGACTGCCACATTCAGACTACCCCCTATCTATGAAGTGACCTGCAGGAGGCAATCCAGGGCAGATGCAGAGGCCTAGGCTTTTAGGGGTCCTGCAACAATCAAACATATAAATTATCAGAAGAATTTAAACCTTTATTGTATCTCTGCAAACCAGGACTCCTCAACACTGTTATGAGCATTTGGAGAGGGTCTTCTGTCTTCTAAAGCTTAATCAGACATCATAGCAGCCTTCACAGACATCTGAGGCATGTGCACATGTCAAGTCATTTCAGGCAGTGTTGGTAAAGATGTGGGAAATGGACCCTTATTCACTAGTGAAGATGTTGACTGGCTATCCTTTTTGGAAAACAATATGGACACTCTTTTAAAAAGTTAAGAATTAAGCTTCCATATGACCCAGCAAGTCCATTCTTTGGGATATATCCCAAGGGCCCCAAGGCACAATTCAGAAAAGACATTTACATTCCTATTTTCATTGCTGCATTATTCATAATAGCCAAAATATGGAAACAGCCCAAGTGCCCAAGACCAGATGACTGGATAAACAAACTGTGGTACATCTACACAATGGAATACAACTGGACCATAGAAAAGATAAATTCACCCAATTTGCTGTTATTTGGATGGACTGAGAGCATCATGCTGGGAGAAGTTGATCAGAGGGAGAGGAACAAACACAGTATTATCCCTCTCGACTCTCATCCACTGTTGATGGGAGTGCTGACTGGTCCGGCCCTTTTGGAAAACAATATGGACATTCCTCCGAAAACTAGATATTGAGCTCCCATTTGATCCAGCAATAGCACTCCTGGGAATATATCCGAGAGACCGAAAAACACATAGCAGAAACATTATCTGTACCTTTTTATTCATCTCTGTGCTATTCACAATAGCTAGAATCTGGAAAAAACCCAAATGCCCGAGAACAGAGGACTGGCTAAAGAAACTGTGGTTCATCTCCACTAAGGAATACTATGCAGCTGTCAGAAAAGAAGAAATTATTAAATTTACCTGCAAATGGATGGGCATGGAGACTATCATGCTGAATGAAATTAGTCAGAAGCAAAAGGAGACAGATATAGAATAACTGCATTCATTAATAGGATATAAATAGATACCAGTGTTTTACTAAGTGTGGGAAATGGTAATGTCAGACTAGAACTCACCATTGAATATAGACAGAGACTTAAGTGATAAACTCTAAATATCTGCAGGGATAGCCACAATGTGTAAAAGAAGAGGGAGAGAGATGCAGAGACAGAGAGAGAGAAAGAGAGGGAAAACGGGGGCCACCTGCTATTGAGGCAGCCTGGAGTGGGCGGGAGCGGTGGTGTACATTGGTGGTGGAAATGGGGCACTGGTGGAGGGATGGGTGCTGGAATACTGTATTACCAAGAACCAATTATGAACACCTTTGTAATTGTATGTCTCACGGTGGTATAATACAAAAATTTAAAAAAAAGAATTATCCCTCTCATATGAAGGATATAAAGAAATATAGTATGGGGAATAACAAAGGTCCAATGGCAATATAAATAAAGAACAAGATAACTGTCCTTCAATAGAAAACCTCGCCACTGGGGGGTGAGAGAGATAAGGCAGGGAAAGGAACACTACAACAATAGAGGAGAGAAGTGATCGCTCTGGAAGAGAGAGCAATGAAAGGAGGTAAAGTGATATGCATGATACCCTAACAGCAGCAGTATTGTAAACTATAGCACCTAAAGGAAAAACAGATGCCTGCCATGGAGGCAAGCTAGTGGAAGCGTCAAGGGGGCTAGGGTGTGGGAGGGAAAGTGAGACATTGGTAGAAAGAAGTGGACATAGATGAAGGGATGGAGTGCTGAAATGTAGTATACTGAAATTCAATCATGAATAACTTTGTAATTCATGGAGATTCAATTTTTTAAAACCAGAAAGACATTGAGGATGTTTTAATCACTTCTCTCAATCTCCTAAGGTCCTGAACCCAAAAATGGACGACTGGCTTCCTACGCAGAGTAGGAGCCTTCATCCTTGCCAGATCTTACTCATTTTCTCTTCCTGAATCCCTTCAGTGGACTCTTCATTGTACCCATCCCTCTTGCTTCTCTGGAACTTTTCTTCTACTGTAAAGAGCCATCACGGCTAACAGGTGTCCCCCACCCAGTACCTTGCCCTTGAATACCTATGGGACTTAAATAGTTCAGCTATCTTTAGCAGGAGATTTCTTTTCTCCACACTTACATACTGGATCCTTCAGTCCTCTAACCAACCCAGAAAGACATGTTTCCTTTGATTTCTCAGCTGCAGTGGATCTGAAAACCTTCAGGTTCTTGTGGACAGCAAGTAAGAATAGCTCGGTCACCAACAGATGTCTTCAGCATCCTAGCTCTTTATTAACAGAGCCCAAAGTATGTTTCTGTGGGTTGTTCACAGAATCAGCAGCAGCAGTATAGTTTAACAGTAGTCCCCTTAACAGCAACATCAGTAATCCCTGCAACAGCCCCACCAACCTCAACAGCCCCCATACACAGTGATCTAAACTTCACATGCATGGTTACACCTCAACCTATTAACCATTTGTGTCATTGGGTTAATTAGGCTCTCTGTGAGGAAAGTGGAACTTATGGGGTATTCCAATTGGAATACATATGTAGGATTTGGAACCCTCCTATTGGACTATGTGTGTAAATGAGCAATGCCAGTGTACTTCCTGGTGACTTAGATGAAGCAGAGAGGAGAGAGACAGTTGCTTTCTCCCAATCCACCTCTGCTACCCCAGGACAAGTTGGGAAGGCTGGGAATGCTAGGACTGATAATGTCCTCAGTAAGCCCCTGCACAGCATGGACCTTGAGTCCACCAACCCCTCTAAGTAGCCGTCAAGCTACACCTGATGTTCACTTGCTCTTCCAGGTAGGGAGTTAATCCCCACCACCTGACTTCTCAGGGTGCTCTGGACTCAGGCTGGAGCAAGGAATTGCTCTTGCAGGAAAAGAAAGTCAGTCTTAGACCTTTCCCAGGCCTTTGGGGTCCTTGTCTTCTTAGAGAAAAGAATTTCAGAAGATGAGCAGAAAGGCAAAAAACAGTTTTTATTTGGAGGTATGTTTTTGAGATAGAAGAAGGAAGAGAGTAACACAAGTTCAAGAGAGAATATGGGCTTCTCCAAAGGTGGACAGAGCCCTAGCACACATCCCAGCATTCAATATGAAACTCCACATCTCAAGAGGGGAGATGCCGGTGACACATGTGATCAGGCACCACATGAGCTTGGCCACTACACATGGACATAAGCAGCCACATGGGGTCAGACAGCATACATGCACACTTCCTTTGTACAAGTTGGCTTTCATAGTTATTTTTTTTCCCAGCTGCTCCACACTACCTAGGTAAGAGTCCCCAAGCGAGTGTGGTTGCCAAGAGGGTAGAGTTGGGAGTATTTAACGGTCTTCTTTGAAATTCATCCCTTGGCCTTTGTTTCTGCTGAGGCTTCTTTCAGAGGTGGGTCCAGATTTTCTTGGTCCTTGCTGTGCCAAGAAGGTCTTCTCAGACTTAGTTCTTGTGTCCACAAGGCAGGTCCTGACAGCCTTGGGGCTAGTAGGTTTTACTTCCCAGGAATTCCATTGCCATGGGGCCCTTCCCCTATTTACATGCCTGCCTCATGAGGAACCAGTCACAGTATTGATTATCTGGACCCCTTTTCCTCCCTTCCTGCCTCACCTGTCCATCACCCAAATCTACCACTGTTTCTCATTTGGTTGATTTCATCTGCCTGCCTCATGGCCTTGCAGATACAACCTAGAGTTTTTTAAGTGGTTACATAAATGTGTACTCAGCTTTTTCAAATAGTTTGGCATTGCCTAGACAATGTTGGAATTCTTAAGATTTTCCTCAAGGGTGACTATTAGCAGAAGTAGGTCCCAGATGAATAGAAGGAATGATCTTCTCTTTGGTGTTGAACAAATAAAGTGACCATATCTAAGCTTTTAAAAAAAAATCCGGCCCAGGTATGCTGATCCAGAGACTCACAGACATGGGGCAGAGCTGCTACTGGCTCTCCCTGTGCCCAGCCACTCACAAGGCACCCAGGAGAGATGGTGGGTTCTAGCCCTGGCCCGCCACCACAGCAGAGCCTTGCAACAAGCCAGACGACCCCCTACTCCCCTGAGGGCCTCCATTTTCTACATCCGACTTCCCTCTCGTCAGAATCCACCCAGCAGACCAGCCTATCACAGCCTGGCTCGCGTGGCTGCTTGCAGCCACGCCGTTCATCAATAAATGCTGGATTTAGAGATGACTACAAGAGTATGCTACCCGCACGGCAGAGCCTGGCAAGCTACCCGTGTCGTATTTGATATGCCAAATACCAGTAACAATTATAGACCTCCATTCCCATGGCCTGATGGAATGGTTTGAGGCTCTTTATGTTCCTGGAGCAAGCAGATGCCCTTGGGCTCTACTAGAATGAGACAGGACATATGGAGATGTTACTGGTGCCCGCCTCAAGCTAATCGATGATGAACGGGAAGACAGTGATACAGTGGATCTAAGC
Organism: Cryptotis parvus; assembly: GCA_021461705.1. Taxonomy (NCBI): domain Eukaryota; kingdom Metazoa; phylum Chordata; class Mammalia; order Eulipotyphla; family Soricidae; genus Cryptotis; species Cryptotis parvus. The sequence goes on along the minus strand of JAJIBD010001453.1, from coordinate 39,347 downwards.
TTTTTCATCCATTTAGCACAAGTTCTGACCTATGTCATCAGTAAGTGATGTGGAGAGAACCCCCATGGCATGATTTCAACCAGCTCATAACTTCTTGGCAGAAGTCCAAAACAGCAGGGAAGGAAATACAGAAAGATCAAAGACAAGCACTCACCTATCTTCTAACCTACCCTTCTCCAGTGAGTCCCGTGGGCCCATGATTTGGGGGAAATTCCTGCCATGAATCAGGCTGAATGCCGAGGCGTCTGGGCAAGGCTCCCCTTGTATGGGGAGGAATGACCTGGTCTCCCAAGAATCAACGACCCCCACCCCACCCCCGCACATGCCCTGCTTCTGCATTGCAGAACTACACTGCTGCTCACAGCTGCATCTTCGTATAGTCACAAGTGGAGACTCAGAAAGGAGGTGTCTGGTCTAAAAAAAGAATTCTGAATTAGCTGAATTCAAAAGCATGTCCAACTCTTTGAACCACAAATACTTTATTTATTTTTCAAATGATGAGCTAGGGGGAAAAAGCTTCCTTACAGTTTGCTTCTAGCTTTTGGCTTGTTTCTGTTAGAAACTCATGTGGCTTATAAGGAAATGGAATCCATATGTTCGAGTTCCTGTTAATTTCACTCATTTTCTTATTTAAGGGAAAGATCTATCGCCTCTAAAAATGTTATAGCTTCTTGTATAAAACTGCCTCCTCTTTTCCCCCTTTCTTCCCTCTCGCTTTCCCCTCAGGGACCTCTCTCTTAAGTTCCTTCTTACTGTTTCTCTGCTGGTGCACATCACGGTTTTTTCCCTCGTCTCATCTTTTGGCTGGTATTTTTCTTCCTCCCTCTCCAATAACTGCCCTCCATCATCACTTCCTCCTTTTCTATACATTTATCATTTTTAAATTTCCATTTCCATCTTGCTGTCCAGACTTTGAAATTGATGCTGCAATGACACTCAAATTAAAAACTCACAAACGAGAGTCTCGGCTCATTATGACTGTAGCCAAGCCAATCCGCTACTCTCTGACAGTCACTAGGGCCCAAAAGCCAGGATAATAAGAGGTGTGGGGAGCCGGAGCGATAGCCCAGCGGGTAGGGCATTTGCCTTGCACCCCGCCGGCCTGGGACGGCCTGGGTTCGATCCCCGCATCCCATATGGTCCCCCGAGCACCGCCAGGAGTAATTCCTGAGTGCAGAGCCAGGAGTAGCCCATGAGCATTGCCGGGTGTGACCCAAAAAAAGCAATAAAAAAAAAAAAAAAATAAATAAATAAATAAATAAATAAGAGTGTGTGATGTAAATTCACCCTGTGCCTAGCCAGAGCTGTGGTGGAAATAGGAGTAGAGAAAGCTCATAGGTTGCAGGAGAGGATGACAGGAGCTGAGACAGCAATATCATACAGGAGGTAAGGTGCCAGCTTCTCATATGGTTGTCCAGTACTACCAGAAGTGACCCTTGAGCACAGAACCAGTCCAGAGCATAGCTGGGTATGGCGTAAAATGAAAAGGAGGAAGAAAGAAAGAGAGAGGAAGACTACAGATAAAAGACGGAGCCATCACCAACAGAAGGTGGTCACCGCTGCTGGAGATGGCTGGGGTCTCTTCCAGGGAAGAGCTCATCTTGGCAGAAGGAATCCCATCCCTGCTCTTGGACATGCTGTAAGGAGAAAGTGGATTCTACCTGACTCTGCCATTGATCATGACGCAGAGCCAGGCAGTGATATTTGCAGCATGATGTCCAAATTCAAGAGTCTAAATAATCTGATGCCAATAAAAGATATTTGTGATTAAGAGAATATCACTATATTATTAGAGGACTATAATTACAATACCTTACCTTTCTAGTTGCTCTAACCATGTTCCTCACGCACTCCTGTCTTTGCCGCCCTTGCTATCCTTGAAGTTGTATCTTACAGATGAGCTTATTTTCTTCTAAGCCTGCCTCTCTATGGGTTCCATGCTCACTAGTTCACTTGTTAATACTCCTGCTGCCCATGTACCAGCATGTGACCAATGTCCTGAGGGACAGTAAGAGAACTCTTGACCTTATGCCTTATTGACTCGGTACATGCAATCGTGTGCCATCCACGGTCTTGTGCGCAGGAGACTGGAGCTAACTGTTTCCTCATGATCTAAGGACACACTTCTAACCTGCAGAGCTGGAGAGCACAGCCCACACCTGTGCCCAGGATGCCAAATCCTTCACCCCATGGGAAGCCTCTACCTTCAGCCAACTCCAGAGCTCCAAACTTAGTGACATCAGGGCTACCATAGATTTGGGTGGGTCCGTAAAGCTTGGTGTAATTTGCACTCGTGGAGAGACTGGCACATATTCAAAAGAGCAAGAACAACAAGTGCTGGCGTGGATGTGGGGAAAAGGGGACACTCATCCATTGTTGGTGGGAATGCCGGCTGGTACAGCCTTTCTGGAAAACAATATGGACTTTCCTCCAAAGACTAGAAATTGAACTCCCATTTGACCCAGCCATACCACTCCTGGGAATCTACTCTGGGAAACCAAAAATACGCAAAAAAAACACCATCCCTACTTTTATGTTCATAGCAGCACTATTCACAATAGCCAGAATCTGGAAGCAACCAGAGTGCCCAAAAATCGACGACTGGATAAAGAAGCTTTGGTACATCTACACAATGGAATACTATGCAGCTGTTAGGAAAAATGAAGTTATAAAATTTGCGTATAAATGGATGGACATGGAGAAGATTATGTTGAGTGAAATTAGCCAGAAGGAGAGAGAAAGATACAGAATGACTGCATTTATTTGTATGGCATAAATATATATGTACATATTATGATACCAATATCCAAGGTCAAGTGAAACATATATCAGAGGTCTTGTCAAAGGTGGAAATTATCACAAACGTGTGGGAGTCAGGAGGCTAGGTAAGACAGAAAATGGAACAGTGTGCTAACAATTGTCGAGGGTACTAATGCCAACCTAGAACTGAGCATTAAATAGAGGCAAAAAGGATACACATGACAACCTTTTAATGTATGTTCTGTAATCCATAGTCTGAAGGGAAGGAAAAGAGAAAGAGAGAGAAAGGGAAAGAAATAAAGAACCTGCCATGGAGGAGGGCTGGGGAGGGGGGAGGGAACCGGGACGTTGGTGGTTGGAGATGGGCACTGGTGGCGGGATGGGTGCTGGAACACTGTATGACCAAAACCCAAATATAAACTTTTTAATTGTATATCTTTGTAACTGTAAAAATAAAAAAATTTTAAAAAATTTGCACTGTGGAGAGTCTGGCCTATGTGAACTGGCGATGATGTGTGTATATGAGCAGTTAAGATAGATACCCTGGGGCCGGAACAATAGCACAGTGGGTAGGGCATTTGCCTTGCACATGGCGAACCCAGGTTCCATCCCCAGTATCCCATATGGTCCCCCAAGCACCACCAGGAGTAATTCCTGAGTGTAGAGCCAGGAGTAACCCCTGAGAATAGCTGGGTGTGGCCAAAAATATAAATAAATAAATAGATAAATAAACAAATAAACGAATGAATGAATAAATGATAAAATAATGAATTATAAACAAATAAATAAATAAATAAGATATGCTGCCAGTGTCCATCCGTGAACAAAGGTAAAAGCCCAATGGTGGCCCAGCATTGATAGTCTAGAAGCTATCTAGCATTTCTGCACCCAAGAGAGCCCTCTAGTGGAAGAGTGAAGTCGAGGTCACATATTTCCATCCCCACAGACCTGGGAATCATACTAGATCACTATCACTATCACTATCTTCCCATTAATCATCTATTTGCTAGAGCGGCACCAGTAATATCTCCATATGTCCTGTCTCATTCTAGGAGAACTCAAAGGCATCCGCTTGCTCCAGGAACATAAAGAGCTCCAAACCATTATATTAGGTCATGGGAATGACCTAATATAAATGCTACTGGTATTTGGCATATCAAATACTACACGAGCAGCTTGCCAGGCTTGCCGTGTGGGTGGCATACTGTTGTAGTCACCTCTAAATAAAGCATTTATTGATGAACTGCGCTGCCGCTTAGCGGCGCGTGCGAGCCAGGCTGTGATAGTCTGGTCTGCTGGGTGGAGTTGTGACGAGAGGGAAGTCCGGATGTGGAAAATGGCGGGCCCCATGGATTAGGGGGGTGGTCATCTGGCTTGTTGTGAGGCTCTGGTGGGGTGGCAGGACAGGGCTAGAACCCGCCATGCCTCCCGGTGCCTCATGAGCAGCTGGGCACAGGGAGAGCAAGTAGCAGCTCTGCCCCATGTCTGAGAGTCTCTGGTTCAGCACACCTGGGCTGGATTGAAAAGAAACTGCTGCAGGGTGGGGGGTCGGATGATCCGGGCTGTGATAGTCTGGTCTTCTGGGTGGAGTTGTGATGAGAGGGAAGTCCGGATGTGGAAAATGGTGCGCCCCATGGAGTGGGGGTGGTCATCTGGCTTGTTGTGAGGCTCTTGTGGGGTGGCATCATACTAGATGGTAAGAAGAAAGGTTAGTTCCTGACTTCTTCCATCTCCCTCGCTCTCACCACACTGGCCCCATTGCAACTGATGGCCTTCTTTGAGCCTTCTTCTGTGGACCTCTCAGTGTTGAGGCCTATTTCCTATATCCATGCATTATACGAGAGGGAAGTCCAGATGTGGAAGATGGTGGCCCCATGGAGCCGGGGGGTTTGTTGTGAGGCTCTGCTGGGGTGGCAGGCCAGGGCTAGAACCCGCCATGCCTCCCGGGCGCCTCATGAGTGGCTGGGCACAGGGAGAGCAAGGACTTCCCTCTCCGTCACAACTCCACCCAGCAGACCAGACTATCACAGCCCGGATCATCCACACCCACACTGCAGCAGTTTTTTTTTCAAGCCGCCCAGGTATGCTGAACCAGAGACTCTCAGACATGAGGTAGAGCTGCTCCTCACTCTCCCTGCGCCCAGCTGCTCATGAGGCGCCCAGGAGGCATGGCGGTTTCTAGCCCTGGCCTGCCACACCAGCAGAGCCTCACAACAAGCCAAATGACCCCCCGACTCCATGGGGGCTCGCCATCTTCCACATCCGACTTCCCTCTCGCCGCAACTCCACCCAGCAGACCAGACTATCACAGCCCAGCTCACGTGGCCGCGGCCTCGTGGTTCATCAATAAATGCTTTATTCAGAGGTGACTACAAGAGTATGCCACTGGCACGGCAAGCCTGGCAAGCTGCTCGTGTCATATTTGATATGCCAAATATCAGTAACATTTATATTAGGTCATTCCCATGACCTAATATAATGGTTTGAGGCTCTTTATGTTCCTGGAGCAAGCAGATGCCTTTTGGGTTCTACTAGCATGAGACAGGACATATGGAGATATTACTGGTGCCCGCTCTAGCAAATAGATGATGAACGGGAAGATAGTGATGCATTATACACTCAGTCACTAAGTGGAGAGCAAAACCCCAGATGAAAACAGGCCCCGTGTGGTCAATACATGAAAGTGGAGGGGACATGAGTTGGAGAGAGAGTACAGGGGTAGGCACTTGTTACACATATGTCCAACCCAGGCTTAACTCCTGGCACCTGCACCATGTATAGTCCCCTGAGCCCCTACAGAAGAGATCCTCAAGAACAAAGCCAGGAGGAAGCCCTGAACACTACTGGGTGTGTCCCCTCAAAACAAAAAGTGGAGTGAGAGTGAAGGGGTCTACATGAAAACAGGAGTGGCAGGCAACTCTGCCATTCACATCCATACCCAGCCAATGTTTTGCCAGACACCAGAGGGAACTTACTGGGTTCCAAAAGGTGCAGTGTGCAAACCACTAATGAGGCAAGACCTGTACTTAGCTCTGAGCACGAATCTCAAAGATAAAGTGCTGAGACAAAGAAGCCTAGAAATGAGATCTAGAAGCTACAATCACTCTCCACATGTACTCTAGGACACAGCTACACACACTCTGAAAGGAGGCATTTATGCAAAAGATAAACACGAAACACATCAGAAAACATGCCTGGGGGAGAAGGAAGTGGAGTGGGATAGGAACCGGAATGTGCTGATAATAAGTAATCAATAAGATAGGACACTCCATTTTTAAAGGGAAGATAAAACTCCTACAATCAATCCAAGTCTCACTCTCAATTTAATCAGAGGTGAGTTGAATCCCCAAGCCACACAATGATAAATCCTGGGTAAGGACTTGGATCTTTGGCAAGAGACTCACAAACAGTGCTCAGGAAGTCCAGGGGCCCCATTTGTGATTCTAGACCAATAGGGCTATTAGCTCTATATGAGGACCCAAGGATGTGATGGTGTGGATACCTGGGTCACACCCAGGTATCTGGAGACCATGTGATACTAGGAGTAGAATCTGGATCTGCTGTATGTAGATATATGCCCCAATCACTGTTTAATCTCCCGGCTCAGGTCTTGAAACTGGCTTGTGGTGCATCCTCAAGTGAAGGTTATTGTCCCTGTGTGCATTGGCTCACCTCAAGTAGATCCCAAAGCCTCACTGGGGCTCACCTGCACCTTTTTCCTGTGTACCCCTGTTTCTCCATGTGATAGTATACCCAGTTGGAGTGAGCCCAACAGAGTCTATGTAGCATCATCAGTTTTAACATCCCATCTTCTCTTTCAAAGTAAGTGCCGACTGGTCCAGCCCTTTTGGAAAACAATATGGGCATTCCTCCGAAAAACTAGATATTGAGCTCCCATTTGGTCCAGCAATAGCACTCCTGGGAATATACCCAAGAGACCGAAAAACACATAGCTGAAACACTATCTGTACTTCTTTATTCATCTCTGCACTATTCACTATAGCTAGAATCTGGAAACAACCTAAATGCCCAAGAACAGAGGACTGGCTAAAGAAACTGTGGTTCATCTACACTATGGAATACTATG
>JAJIBD010001453.1:0-27500 GCA_021461705.1 Cryptotis parvus | reverse complement strand
GTCCACCAAACAGTGAGTGAGGATTTCTTTTTACCCACATCCCTACCAATAATTTTTCTACTTTTCCCTGTTTCTACTTTTTTAAACGTGTACCAGTCTCATTGATATAGGCGATTTCTCATTGTTTTGATTTGCATTTCTCAAAAACTTAGTGATGAAGAGCATTTTTTCATATACCTATTGGCGATTGTTTTGTCTTCTTTTAAGACATTCTTTTTAATCATTTCCTCTCACTATTTTTTAATTGAATCACAGTAAGATGCACAGTCACAAAGTTATTCATGATTGAGTTTTATGATTGAATTTCATGATTGAGTTTCAATTCTATGATGTTCCAACACCCATCCTTCACCACCAAATGTCCTACTACAAATGTCCCCAGTTTCCCTTCCGCCACCTCCCCACCTGTCTCTATGGAAGGTATCACTCTCTCTCTCACTCTCTGTGTCTCTGTCTCTCTTTCTGTCTCTGTTTCTTTCTCTGTCTCTGTCTCTCTGTGTCTCTGTCTCTGTGTCTTTGTGTCTTGGTCTCTGTCTCTCTCTGTCTCTGTCTGTCTGTCTCTGTCTCTGTCTGTCTCTGTCTGTCTGTCTCTTCATGTCTGTCTCTGTCTGTCTGTCTGTCTGTCTCTTTTCTCTCTCTTTCTCCTCTCCCCATTTTTTGGAAGGGCTTACCTTTCCTAATTTTTTCTTGACTCTTGAATATCCTGACTTCACAAAGCAAGAAGTGGATTTTTTTTTTATCTTGCCAGAATAACTGAACTACTTAGAAACTTCAGTAGGGGTTAAAAGAAATAAAAACTAAACTCACTGGATTAAAAACATTTTAAAATTAAGTTTCATTTCCTGAAGTTCCCACCTGACCACCCCAGTAGCCTTGTCTGAACCTGCTCCCTATTCTATTCCCCTGGTCCCATGGCCTCCTCTGGTGCCAGAACATTTCCTACGTGTGGTAACTACAGGAGGACAAACTGAACCTAGAGTCTCTAATTCTATTTGACAACCAGTTAGGATATTTAGGTCTTTATTTGGAAACTGACCCTGGTCCAAAATGTGCCAGAATCTGTCAGCACTCTCCAGTGCCAGGATACCCAGCCTGGACTCTCTTTCCTGGGAAAGCACAGCTACAGGAAGAGATCTTGAGCAACACACTCACTCTAACAGTCTGATTTCTACCTCAGAGAAGGCTAGAATCTGGGCTGTCAGAAGAGCCAGCCCCAAGACCTAGAATTCCCTTTACTGAGTAACACTCTTTACTCCTTTTTCCAAAGGCACTTTCTCTCCACAAAACCCTCCTGGCTTATTCCAGGGCTCCCTTCTCAAAAACCCTGGTGAACTAGTCTAAGCACAGTTGGGTCTTGTGCCTTAACCTTTACCTCTACTTCTCACCCTTATTGAGGTCAAGTAAATCAAGTTCTTTCTATAGTGGGAGAGACACACGAGGGAAGGGTCTCATCCCTTGCTTCCACCCTCCAACAAAAAGACCTTGTTCTTCTTTTGGTAAACCCAGATTTCAAAATCTTTCTGCACAGGAATTGATAAATGGCTGGACTATAAGATGAATCGCATTTCCATTCCTATTCCATGGATTAGAATGTGCTGCTAAGAATGTATGATGGAAAGAGAGCGGAAATAAGTTCTGATGGAGAGATTGGTTTGTTCATTTACTTAATTCACCAGATAGTTGTGTACCTTTACTTCGTGCCTGTGTTTGACAGAGGAAGGTAGAAATGTCCTTGAGGGTATAAAAATAATGGCAATGTAATCAGACTGGAAGCCAGGAAGGTTTTCTAGGGAAGGTCAATTGAGGGGGTGGTAGTCATTTTGGGTCCACACCTCGCTGTGCTCCAGAGCTATTCTTAGTTGTTTGGTCAAGAGTGATCCCTAGTGGTGCTCAAGGGGACCTATCTGGTGTCAGGGATTGAACTGGGGGTAGCCGCATGAAAGACAAGCACCTTAACCCCCTGTTGCTATAGCTCCAGTCTGGAAAGGTACAAAATATATTTTGCATTTTTTTATTGATTGAGATACTTTGATTTACCTACAGTTAAATTTTTGTTCATTTGTTTTTGGGACCATAGCTGGCAGTAGTCAGGGCTTACTCCTGACTCTGAACTCAAAAAATTACTTCTGGTGGTGTTCAGGGTACATATTCGGGATGCCAGGGATTGATCATTTGCAAATGCCAGGGTCATTTACATGAAAGGAAAGGTCCTACCTACTGTACTTACTGTCACTCTGACCCCAGTTTTCTTAATTAATTATTTTTTAATTTTATTATACTACTGTGAGATATACAATTACAAAACTGTTCATTAGGTTTCAGTTACACAGTGTTCCAGCAGCCATCTCTCTACCAGTCCCCATTTCACACCACCAATGTCCCCTGATTCTCTCCTCCCTCCCCAGCCTGCCTCTATGGCGGGCACTTTGCCTCTCTCTCTCTCTCTCTCTCTCTCTCTCTCTCTTCTCTGATTCACTCTCTTCTCTTACACACTGTGGCTTGCAATACTTACATTTAGAGGTTATCATGTATATCCCTTTGCTACATTCAACGCTCAGTTCTAGGCTGGTATTATCATTTCCAACAATTATTAGCACACTGGTCCCTTCTTTGTCTTACCTAACCTTTGACTCCCACATACTTGTAGATTCCACCCACTGACAAGCCGATACATGTTTTGCCTGTCTGGCCCCAATTTTGTTAAGATTTTGAAGGAAGAAAAACAAATACATTCGACAGCAGGATAGGAAGAGACAGACTGAGGGAATGATTTATGGAAGGACAGAAATGTACAACAAACTATTCAGAAATTTTCATGGTTAAAGAAAGGCAACAGGAAATGAGTTTTTAATGCATATTTCCCCAAACACTCATGCCACAGAACTGTAAGACAGGGAGTAGTTAAGAAGAATTCATGACATTGTATATGCAAAAGACTGCAGGCTCAGGAATAGGGATGCTCTCAAACAGCATGTGGTCTGTGGGAGTTTGTCAGAAAGGCAAATTCTCAGCCCTTCCAAAAGACACACTGAATGGGCGCTATGAGGAGAAGCCCAGGAGTTCTGGAATATGACACAGACTCTGGGGGATTCTGGTGTCACTGAACACCTTTATATCTCCAATCTACTCCAACCCACCTCTATGTCTCTTGGGGACTTTCACATCTCCGGCTGGAAACAGCAAGTCCTACGCTCTTTGGCATTGCCTCCTTCTGGCTTATTTGTCTCCATCCATGTCAGGGCTGCCCAGAACTTCTGCTGTGCCCTTCAGTCTGACTTGGAACGTCAGCTACCTACATACCACCAAACTCATCCCAGCAGCCCTCAGACCCTGAAGTCTGAATAGTCTGATCAATAAATTTGGAAACACTAAAGAGGGTTTCAAGTAAAAGATGCAGTGATAGTGGTATGAGGTCTCTGTTCAGTCGGATAAACTTCTCTTTGTCCACTTCCTGTTGGATAAGGATGGTAGCTTCTAGAACGTGTCTGCCTGTGCTTGCATCTCATCCTCACCTGTTTCTAGCTGAATGACCTTGGGTTAAGTTCTTTTTTTTTTACCTTTGAAAAATGTTTATCGCTTTTTCAAAATTATATACTCCCATTTGTTTATCTTTGTTTCCATTTGCTTGGTCAGTGGTGTGTCATCTTTAAAGATACTTTTAGTTTCGATGTTGTAGAGCGTTTCTCCTATGTTTTCTTCAATGTACCTTATAGATTCATGTCTGATGTTGAGATCTAGAATCCATTTTGATCTGACTTTTGTGCATGGCGTTAGAAGGAGGTCTAAGTTCATTTTTTTACACGTAGCTGCCCAGTTTTCCCAGCACCATTTGTTGAAGAGACTTTCTTTGCTCCACTTAATATTTTTTTGCTCCTTTATCAAAGATTAAGTGGTCATATATTTGAGAGTGTGTTTCAGGATATTCAGTTCTATTCCATAGGTCTACGGGTCTGTCTCTATACCAATACCACACTGTCTTAATTACAACTGCTCTGTAGTAGAGCTTGAGGTTGGGGAAAGTGATGCCTCCCATCTTCTTTTTCCCAAGGATTGCTTTTAGGTATTCGTGGGGGGTTATTATTCCATACAAATTTCAGGAGTGTTTGTTCAATTTCTTTGAAGAACATCATGGGTATCTTTATAGGGACCTCATTGAATCTGTATAAAGCTCTAAGGAGTATTACCATTTTGATAATATTAATCCTTCCAATCCTTCATGAGCAGGGAATGTGTCTCCATTTCCTCAGGTGCCTCTTTTATTTCCTGAAGTAACGTTTTGTAATTTTCTTTGTAGAGATCCTTTACATTATTTGTCAAACTGATTCCTAGGTATTTGATTTTCTGCGGCACAATTGTGAATGGGATAGTTTCTTTAATGTCCCTTTCCTCTCTTTTGCTGTTTGCATATAGGAAGGCCATTGACTTTTGGGTATTGATTTTGTACCCTGCCACTCTCACACTCTACTATAGGAATGTATTATTTCTAGGAGCCTCTTGGTAGAGAATTTGGGGTTTTCCAGGTATAATATCATGTCATCTGCAAATAGTGACAACTTGGCTTCTTCCCTTCCTATCCGGATGCTCTTAATGCCTTTTTCTTCCCTGATTGCTATGGCAAGTACTCCCAGTATTATATTGAATAGAAGTGGTGAGAATGGGAAGCCTTGTCTTGTCCCTGATCTTAAGGGGAAGGCTTTCAGTTTTTCCCCCATTGAGAATGATGCTTGCTGTGGGCTTGTAGTAGATGGCCTGGATTATATTGAGGAAGGTTCCTTCAACCCCCATTTTACGGAGAGCTTTTATCATGAACGGGTGTTGAATCTTGTCAAATGCTTTCTCTGCATCTATTGATACGATCATATGATTTTTTATTTTTATTTTTGTTGATATGATGTATTATGTTGATTGACTTGCGGATGTTGAACCATCCTTGCACTCCTGGGATGAATCCCACTTGGTCATGGTGTATAATCTTTTTGATGACTCTTTGGATTCTATTTGCTAGTATTTTGTTGAAGATCTTAGCATCTATGTTCATCAGGGAGATTGGTCTGTAGTTTTCCTTTTTTGTGACATCTGTCTGCTTTGGGTATCAGGGTGATATGTGCCTCGTAAAAGCTATTTGGGAGTGTTTCTGTTTCTTCAATTTGCAGGAAGCGCTTGAAAAGAATTGGGAGTAGGTCCTCTTTAAAGTTTGGTAGAATTCACTGGTGAATCCATCTGGACCTGGGCTTTTGTGTTTGGGGAGACTTTTGATTACCAATTCCATCTCCTCAATGGAGATAGGTTTGTTGAGGTATTCCAAATCTTCTTGTTGCAGACTTTGGAGGTTAAAGAAATTCAGGAATTTGTCCATTTCTTCTAGGTTCTCTTGTTTACGTGGCATACAGACTCTCATAGTAATCTCTGATGATCTTTTGAATTTCTGTGGTTTCTGTTGTGATGTCCCGTTTTCATTTCTGATTCTATTTATTTGGGTTCTCTCTTTTCCTTTTCTTACAAGTCTTGCAAGTGGTTTGTCAATCTTGTTTATTTTTTCAAAGAACCAGCCTTTGGTTTCATTGATCTTCTGGATTGTTTTTTGACATTCCATCTCATTGATTTCTGCTCTAAGTTTTAATATTTCTTTTTTTTCTGCTTGGGTTGGGCTCCTTTTGTTGATCACTCTCTAAGATCTTAAGTTGTGAAGTCAGACTGCTTGTGATGGCTTTTTTCTTCTTTTCTGATGAATGCTTGAAGAGCTATGAACTTGCCTCTTAACACTGCTTTTGCTGTATCCCACAAGTTCTGGAAATTCGTGTCTTCAGTCTCATTTGTTTCCAGGAATCTTTGGATTTCTTCTTTGATTTCTTTTATGACTTGCTGGTTGTTCAGCAGTGAGCTGTTTAGTTTCCAGGTACTTGGTATTGGTCTCCTTTTTTTGTGTACAATTAACTTCTATTTTCAGTGCATCATGGTCTGAAAAAATAGTTGGCACAATTTCTATCTTCTTGACTTTATGGAGGTATGATTTATGGCTCAGCATGTGATCTATTTTGGAGTATGTTCCATGTGCACTGGAGAAGAAAGCGTATTCAGCTTTTTGGGGGATGAAATGCCCTGTATATGTCTACCAGCCCTCTTTCTTTCATCTCTTCTTTTTAGGGCCAGTATTTCCTTGGTAAGTTTCAATCTTTTTTGATCTATCCAGGGTTGATAGAGCAGTGTTGAAGTCTCCAACTACAATTGTGTTGCTGTCAATGTCTTCTTTGAAGCCTATTAGTAGTTGTTTTAGGTATTTTGCTGATCCCTCTTTGGGTGTATATATGTTTAGTAGCGTGATTTCTTCCCTGATATATGTATCCCTTGACTATTAAGAAGTGACCTTCACTGTTCCTTCTGACCTTCTTCAGCCTGAAATCTATGTTGTCGAATACCAGTATGGCTCCCCAGCCTTTTTGGATGGGTTGTTTGAGTGAAGGATTGTTTTCCAGCCTTTTATTTTGAGCCTGTCTTTGTTCCGATTGTTCAGGTGTGTTTCTTGAAGGCAGCAGAATGTCAGATTCAATTTTTTGATCCATTTTGCCACTCTGTGTCTCTTTTTTTTAAAATTTTTTTATTTTACAATTACAAAGATATACAATTAAAAAGTTCATATTTGGGTTTTGGTCATACAGTGTAGCAGCACCCATCCCGCACCAGTGCCCATCTCCCATCACCAACGTCCCCGGTTCCCTCCCCCTCCCCCAGCCCTCCTCCATGGCAGGTTCTTTATTTCTTTCCATTTCTCTATCTTTCTCTTTTCCTTCCTCTCCAGACTATGGATTACAAAACATACATTAAAGGGTTGTCATGTGTATCCTTTTGCCTCTATTTAATGCTCCAGTTCTAGGTTGGCATTAGTACCCTCAACAATTGTTAGCACACTGTTCCATTTTCTGTCTTACCTAGCCTCTGACTCCCACACGTTTGTGATAATTTCCACCTTTGACAGGACCTCCTGATGTATGTTTCACTTGACCTTGGATATTGGTATCATAATATGTACCTATATATTTATGTTATGCAGATAAATGCAGTCATTCTGTAACTGTCTCTCTCCTTCTGGCTAATTTCGCTCAACATAATCTTCTCCATGTCCATCCATTTGTAGGCAAATTTTATAACTTCATTTTTCCTAACAGCTGCATAGTATTCCATTGTGTAGATGTACCAAAGCTTTTTTATCCAGTCATCTATTTTCGGGCACTCGGGTTGCTTCCAGATTCTGGCTATTGTGAATAATGCTGCTATGAACATAAAAGTAGGGATGGTGTTTCCGCTGCGTATTTTTGGTTTCCCAGAGTAGATTCCCAGGAGTGGTATGGCTGGGTCAAATGGGAGTTCAATTTCTAGTCTTTGGAGGAATGTCCATATTGTTTTCCCAGAAAGGCTGTACCAGCCGGCATTCCCACCAACAATGGATGAGTGTCCCCTTTCCCCACATCCACGCCAGCACTTGTTGTTCTTGTTCTTTTGAATATGTGCCAGTCTCTGTGGTGTAAAGTGGTATCTCATTGTTGTTTTGATTTGCATCTCTCTGATGATTAGTGATGATGAGCATTTTTTCATATGTTTTTTGGCCATTCGAATTTCTTCCTTGCTGAAGTTTCTGTTCATTTCTTCTCCCCATTTTTTGATGGGGGTTGTTTGTTTTCTTCTTGTAAAGTTCTACCAGTGCCTGATATATCCTGGATATTAACCCCTTATCAGATGAGTATTGGGTGAATATTCTTTCCCATTCTGTGGACTGCTTTTGTATCTTAGTCACTGTTTCTTTTGAGGTGCAGAAGCTTTTTAGTTTCATGTAGTCCCATATATTTATCTTTTCTTCTAGTTGCTTTGTTAGAGATGTTTCATCTTTGAAGATGCATTTAGCTTCAATGTCATGGAGGGTTTTTCCTATATTTTCTTCAATGTACTTTATGGATTCAAGTCTGATATTGAGATCTTTAATCCACTTTGATCTGATTTTTGTGCATGGTGTTAGACACAGGTCCAAATTCATTTTTTTACATGTCGCTGCCCAGTTTTCCCAACACCACTTATTGAAGAGGCTTTCCTTACTCCATTTTTAGGCTCGTTGCACCTTTATCAAAGATTAAATGATCATGTGTTTGAGGTTGGGTGTCAGGGATACTCAATTCTATTCCATAGGTCCACGGGTCTGTTTTTTATTCCAATACCATGCTGTTTTAATTACTACTGCCTTGTAGTACAGTTTGAAGTTGGGTAAGGTGATGCCTCCCATCTTCTTTTTCCCGAGGATTGCTTTAGCTATCCTTGGGGGTTTATCGTTCCATACAAATTTCAGGATTGTTTGGTCAATTTCTTTGAAGAATGTCATGGGTATCCTCATAGGGACTGCATTGAATCTGTATAGAGCCTCTAGGGGGTATTACCATTTTGACAATGTTGATTCTCCCCATCCATGAGCAGGGAATGTGTTTCCATTTCCTGTGTCCTCTTTTATCTCTTGGAGCAGTGTCTTGTAGTTTTCTTTGTACAGGTCCTTTACACACATTATACCTAGAGAACCCTAAACTCTCTACCAAAAAACTCCTAGAAACAATAGACGATATAGTAGAGTGGCAGGATACAAAATCAACACGCAAAGTCGGGTGGCTTTCCTATATACAAATAACGAAAGAGAAGAAAGGGATATTAAGGAAACAATTCCATTCACAATTGTGCCACAGAAAATCAAATACCTAGGAATCACTCTGTGTCTCTTAACTGGTGCATTTAAACCATTGACATTAAGAGAGATTATTGTCATGGGATTTTGTGCCATCTTTCTGTATAAGTTGGTTGTTCTTTTGGGTTTTGTGCCATCTTTCTGTATTGGTTGGTTGTTCTTTTGGGTTTTGTCTCATCTTAGAGCAGATCTTTCAGTCTTTCTTTTAAGGTTGGTTTTGAGTTTACAAAGTTACTAAGCTGTTGTTTATCCAAGAAGCTTATATCTGTCCTTCAAATCTGAGTGAGAGTTTAGCTGGATAAAGAATTCTTGCTGAGGCATTCATTTCATTAAGGTTTTTTCACTATATCCCTCCACTGCCTTTGGGCTTGGAGGGTCTCTTCTGAGAGGTCTGCTGAAAGTCAAGTGGATGCTCCTTTTCATACAATTTCCTTCTTTGATCGTGCTGCCTGAATAATTATGTCTCTGTCTATGGCATCCATTACTTTGACTAGGATGTGTCTTGGGGTCTTTCTATTAGGGTCTCTTCTTGCTAGTATCCTTCGGACTTCTTGGATTTGGATACCTTAGTCCTTTAGCTCTGGGAACTTTTCAGCAAGGATGTTTTTTAACTGTTTTAATTTCCTTGGGGTTACTTTCCTGTTCCTCTGGGACTCCGATAATTCTTATGTTGTTCCTCCTGAATTCATCCCAATGTTCTCTGTTCCGCTGCCGATCCATTTTCTGGTCTTTTCCCATCTTATGTATTTGCCTGAGTGCTTTTTGCACCTCATCTTCAGTCTCACTGATTCTCTCTTCCACTGCTGGCATCCTACTGTTGAGAGCCCCTATTGTGTTTTTCTATTTCATCTACTGAGTTTTTAAGCGATGATATTTCTATTTGCATGGTTCTAATTTCTGCTCTCATTTCCTCCCATAATTTATTGACTGCCCTTTCAACTGCTTCGTTTATGTTCTCCTGTATTTTATTGGATATCTGCTCCATTTTTTTCATTGAGTTCCTTAAACATCCTACCAATTTCTTCTCTAAATTCATTGTCAGAGAGATCATGCACATCTGCATTCTTCTTTGAGTCTTCAGGGTTGATTTCTTCACCTGTTCTTCGAACTGGGGATCTGCGTTGTTTCCCCATGGTGTTGTGGTATTCAGGGATAGATTCCTCTAGCATACTGTTTCTTTTTTCTTGAGGATATTACCTTCCCTTGGTGTTGAATTTCCTAGTTTTTGTATTAATAAGCGACCTCATGAGCAGCCGCCTGCCCAGCCAGCCGCACCCCCCCAGGGAGAATACCTGTGGTGGAGACAGGCCTTCCTGGGTTAAGTTCTTAAGATCTGTGTCTTGTGTCCTTTAGCTATAAAATAGATAATAATGGTATTAACCTTGTTGCATTGTAGTGGAGAATGAATGAATTAATAACTCAAAGGGAGCCTGGCCCAATATAAAATATTATCTTGCTCATCATGACCATGATCAATATGTTATTCACTTATTTTGGGAGTCTTCATCCTCCAGTCTCTCTTCACTGTTGGCAACAGCCTAGCCGGCTGGACAGATAGACAGGGCAGTTTTGTGTTGAACGGGTCCCACTCCTCCTCCTCCTCCTAAGTCTTCATTGATTCTCTTTTCTCTGCATGGTTAACATCCCACCTTCTCTTTTAAAGTAATGGAACACTTTACATCTAATGGACTTTCAGAGCTACAAGTAGACCTACTTGGATTGAAGTCAGTAGGAGGCAAGGCCCTTTCAAGTTCTTCCTTGACCTCTAACAGACATCCCTATAGAACTCCAGGGTCTGAGGAATCCACTTGCTTTCCACTGATATCAGATGTTTCCATCTGGCTTGAGAACTAAAAACAGCACTCAAGTTGCTTATTGGGTCCAAGACTACAGTTTCCACCCCAGGCAGGCAACTCACTGTGTGCAATTAACTGCACCTTGAGTCTTGCATGGAGCCTCTCCTCTGTCTATTGAGTTTATCCAAAGATGGGGTTATCCTGGATTTTCCACATAATTACCAGGTCTTCCTCTGCTGGGTCCTTCTGCTCATCCCATCTCGGCTTTTTTCCTCTTTCCCTGATAGCTCTTGTGTTTGTGAGATAGCCGTCCTCTAAACAAGGCAAACCATGGCCTGGGAGCCCTAAGAGGAGGGTAGACCTAAAGGAACTATTTCTAAGGCTTTGTTCTCAGGTCTGATTTTGTTTAGTATCTTCTCATGACTTCAGTATGGAAATACAATTAACTAGCAATTTTCCCTTTTATTTTTATTTTTAACAGCTTTTATTGTGTTTTCTGATGATTAAAAAATTATATTTGGCCAACATATCAGAAGGAGTAATAAGATGCAGAAAATTATTTTAGAAAGTAAAATAAAGTCGAACTATCATGCCTACACACAGTAGCAAGCATTGTTAATATTTTGGCATATTTCATTTGAGTATTTTTTTGTAAAAATAGCATCACATTCATTCAAACTCTTTGATTCATAATTACATAATTCTATGTTCTCTAACATTTTCAAAAATAAATTTTAATAGTATAACAATGTTCCTTCAATAAGATGTATGTTTATTCAGGTCTAGATAGACAATATAAGTGCTAAGTCACTTGCCTTGCATGCAGCCTACTTCAGTTCAATCCCATGCACTATATTTGATTCTTAAGTGCCACCAGGAGTGAAGCCCTGAGCAGAGAGGCAGGGGTAAGCCCTGAACTTTGCTGGATGTGTTGTCCAACCAATCTGTATGCATATACTAACTTTATAAATAGTAAAATTTATTCAATAAATAATAAAAATTGACATTCATTGAGCACTTTTAAGTGTCAAGGCTCATGTTTGGTGTTGATATGCACAGCAAGAGAAGACAGAGGTTTATCCCCAGTGGGGTTAACTGTGGAAGGTGTTTAACAAATGAGCAGGGAAATATAATTAAAATGAGAAATTAGATTTAATAAGTGTACAGACTCTATGGAGCTCACCTCCTGGTAAGGGGCTCGGCCATCCCCTGGCTGAGTCCAACATTGCTCCAAGGGTTTGCTCTGATGAGTGGGGGAGATACCATGCTGGCTGGACTCAGAGTGGAGTTTAGGGCCCTGCCCTTTCCTCCGCCTCCATGCCAGTTGCCCTGGAAGAGAGACCCACCCACACCAGACCCACAGGTTCCTTGGCGCAAGGCCACAAAGCGGCGGCACGATATTTTTAAGGATACTATATTTAGCATAAGGTTCTTCCCAAGTTCTTTTACATTTATACATAGTAAACAGTTCTAGACATGTTTTGAGTGATACCAGTAAGCCTAGCAAGAAGCCAGAGCAAACCACACATCTTGCAGTTAGTCATTCTCAACATCCAGACTCCATAGTTCCTCAGAGCTCCATCCAAGAAAAAACCTGATCTTCCCCTTTAAGTTTCAGTAAATGCTCAGTAAATGCTCAGGTTGAGAGCCTTCTACTGAGACTATACCACCTACACTGTAAGCCTGGCAAGCTACCCGTGTTTTATTTA
Organism: Cryptotis parvus; assembly: GCA_021461705.1. Taxonomy (NCBI): domain Eukaryota; kingdom Metazoa; phylum Chordata; class Mammalia; order Eulipotyphla; family Soricidae; genus Cryptotis; species Cryptotis parvus. Next base: position 15,279 of record JAJIBD010001453.1, on the reverse strand, counting down.
CTTTTTATGCCAAAGACTAGTAATTATTATGAACCTCAGTTCCATAACCTGAAGAATGGTTTCAGGCTCCTCCTGTCCCTGGAGCAAGTAGATGCCCTTACTTGCTTGTGACAAGACTAATGGAGATGCTACTAGTGCCCACTCGAGCAAATCGATGAACAATAGGAAGACAGTGAAGTGTACAGAATACTATGTGATATGGAACTTAGGTATAAAGGATAAACTCAAGCCAAATTGAGAAGAACCCAAATTGAGCCCTAAAGGCTCTCTGAAAAAGAAACACTTCACTTGATAACAAAAGATAACTAAAATTAGCAGCTAGAGAATGGGGCAGAGTAAAATTCAATGCTACAGATAGCTTTTATGATTCTTATGTTACGTAACAATCGTAGCAAAAACTTTCAGTAGTTTGCAATATTTAATTTTCTCTCTCCAGGTCTTGAATTTCCCTGGCATCTGGGTGATCTTGTCTAGATTCATCTCCACTTGACTCCAGGTTCCAGGCTCCAGGAGTTTTATGAGATGATCCAAGTCTCTTATTTGGAAGCTATAGGGATAGGGATGTGGTTTTTGGTGGATGATGAAGATAAAGGAGACCAAAGCAAACTTCTCAGCACATTTAAAGTTTCAGCCGGCAGTAAGTCTGTTAACCAGGTGTTTGACCAAATGATATACTTTCTCTCTTGCATGAAGACACTCTGTAAAAGGCATGGTAGATATCTTATTGCAAGGTCAGAGTAAAGAATTGAGGACAATAATAATCAGTCTACCTCACAGACAAAAGAAAAGTATGCACAAAGGCTGAAAGAATCAAACTGAGAGATTCAAAACAAGAGTGATGAGGCAGGTAGCGTAGGTGGGTTCTTAGAACTCCCCTTCTCAAGTCTTGCCCTACAGAAACACTCAATTCCCAAGCCTCCTTACAGCTAGAGATAATCATTTGATATAGTTTGGCTGATCACTATCACTATCTCCCTGTTCATCATCTATTTGCTAGAGCGGGCACCAGTAATATCTTCATATGTCCTGTCTCATGCTAGTAGAACCCAAAGGCATCCGCTTGCTCCAGGAACATAAAGAGCCTCAAACCATTATATCAGGTCATGGGAATGACATAATATAAATGTTACTGGTATTTGGCATATCAAATACAACACGAGCAGCTTGCCAGGCTTGTGTGCGGGTGGTATACTACCCGCACAGCATCATAGTTTGGCTGATGATCTATGTTTTTGTCCCATATAAAGAGCTTGGGGAAATCTTGGATTTCCTAATAGAAAGGGAGGTCAGTTTAATAAGCAAGTTTGGTACATTACTCTCTCTCTCCCATTCTGGAATATAAATGTGACTTCTGGAAGCACAGCAGTCATATAGTGACCATGAGGACATACATAAGAATGGCATAGCAAACAAAGACTGGAGTGTGTATTTTGCCTACAGAAGGTGTAGGTCCAGTCTTTGGTCCTGGGTATTACCTGGTACCCTGAATGTCACCAGGAGTGACACACTCATATTGAGCTGTAAGTAACCCCTGCAAGTGCCCCCCAATAAATAAATAAATAAATAAATAAATAAGTATTTATTTGTTCATTTCCCTCAAACAACATCAGATTATCTACTGGGAACTCATCACCCACGCAAGAGATGTTCTCCAGTCTGCAAGGATCTGGGGATCATGGATGGGCTAAGCATGGAAGTGGCAGGGAAGACAGTAAGACAGCCTGCAGCATTTCTCACCCACACAGTGGTGGAAATAGCTCTACTGAGGCCCTAAGGACAGTTGTACCAGAAGCAGAGTAATCTCTCATGTTGATATGGCCATGAGCCATCCCTTGCAGGAAACTATCTTTACAAAAGGAATCAGCAAGAAATACATCAAAGGTTACATGAAGTCAATTAAAGGCAAAGTCAAGAACGGACACCAGGAAGAGAGTCATTTTATGACAGGGGCTACAGCGCAAAACAATCAACCACAACTTTGTTAATCTCAAACAGCTTCAGTTCTTTATTAGTGAAAACAGGAACCCAGATGCTCTGCAGAACTACTGTGAAGATGGCATGAACCCACAGATGATTTGTTTTAAATGTGGTCTAGAAGGGGGAAATGTTTACAAAGTCAGTGGCTCTTCTTCTGGATCTAAGACTGATTATCAGAACTGGCAGCTGTTTTTTCATCACAACAGGACAGGTCAGAGAAGTAGGACTGATGTCATCTTGAGCTCATCACTTGTTTTGGCCTTGATTTATTTGGAGTGGGGACCTTTTTTAAAGCATATTTTCCTACACATAAAATGCATTTAAATTCATTTGAGAGTATGGCTCTTAGTTCAATACCTATGAAAATCCATTTTATAATAGTATTCCTGGAAAAGCTAGAATCTGGTGTATGTGACTATTAAAAATCCTAATATTAACTTCTGATTGCCTCTAAAGAGTGCTTCTGGGATGAACTGTACAAAAGTAAGAATTGAAAGTCTGTACTTCTGAGTTGAAGTAAAGGGAAAATCCACCGTCATAACAGAGCCAACATCTAAAGTGGACGTGGCATTTTGATCACCTACAAAGGGCATTGGTTAACCTGGAAGAGATTCTCTGAAGAGTAAAGGGAGGCTAATGTGGTTGGAAGGAAAAAAGAAACTCAGCAAAGCGGAAATATAAAAAATGGTGGGGTCCTTTATAACAGGCTTATTTTTCTCAGGTGAGAAATAATAAGCTGTTCTGGGGGGTAGGGATTGTCCCCCCCACCCCAGCCAAAAGGGCTCCCCCATTATCATCCAAACCCTCTGATGGTTCAATGAAAGGGAAAAGGAATTTCTGCTGCTGAGGCCCTGCGGTGACTGGTATGTTTAGGTTTCCTTTGCAGTGGTTGAGGGGCCTCCAGGCTGCATCTGGCAATATTCAAGGGATCATGTGATACTAGAAATGAATCCAGGTCGGGCAAGCAGGCATGCACCCACACTGCTGTACTATCTCCCAGCTCCAGTTTATGTGTGCCTGTGTGTGTGTCTGTGTGTGTGTCTGTGTGTTCTCCTTCCCCCTCCCCACCAGTGTCACTATTGATTGGATTTTCTTTTACTTTTTCCTAAGTAAATTCCATAGAGATAGATACAAATGAGTAATTTGTGCTCTAAAATGATCTCAGAATATTTTAAAGAATGAATTGTAGAAAGGAGAGAAAAGGAGACAGTGGAAATAATTCAGGCAGGTGGTGAAAGGTTCTTGGCTGCGGTGGAGGTAGAGATGAGTGGGTAATTTAAGTAATTTTTTTTTAGGAAAAATTAATTCTCATGTGAATTATCTGCTATCAAGGGGGAATAGCAAGGGATAATAGTGAGCAGGGGAGATGCCATACTACAAACCCCATTGGGTGAAGATGGTGAGAGACCACAAGTGTGTGCCTGTGCATGTGCATGTGTACAAACATGCACGAGACAAACCCACTTTACCAATGCAATTAGGGCTCACATCTGTTGGGTTATAACAAAACACCCCCTAAGCTAGTGGCTTAATACAATAGGAAAATCTGAAATCAAGATTTTAGCAGATCTATATTCTCTATCCTTGCTTCTGATTGTTTGGCCCAGCTATATAATTCTTGGTTTGAAGCTACTTACCTGCCTCTCCACCACCACCATTTATAAGACTGATCTTCCTCTGTGCATTAAACTCCATTTAATGTTCTCCTTTCTCTGTGTTTCTCTGTCAGTGTCTCTTTTTATGAGAATACCAGTCATGAAATTAATCACCTGCCTACTCTTCATCTGACCTCAGTTCATTTTTGGTTCTTTTGTTTTAGAACCATAACTAGGGGTCATTTGATCACTCACTTGATCACTTGAATCCCTTTATTCATCGATTTGCTCGAGCAGGTGCCAGTAACATTTCCATTGGACCCTATCACGTGCCAATGTAGCCCAATGGCATCTGGTTGATTCAGGAATATGAAGAGCCTCAAACCGTTCCTTCAGGGTCTTTACAAGGAAGTCTGACCATCTTGTAGGTGGGCGGCCACGTGATCTTTTGACCTCCTGTGGGATCCAGTCGGTAATGGCTCTAGTCCAGCAGTTGTCTCCAAATCGCATTACATGTCCAGCCCATCTGATTTTCGATGCCTTTGCAAGCGAGACAACATCCCTGATTCTGGAATAGCGACGGAGGTCAGAACTCCAGATTCCTTCTCTCACTTGAGTGAGGCATGATATTCCAAGCATAGCTCTTTCGATTCCTCTCTGGGAGACCCGAATAGCATTCTCATCCTGTTTTCATAGGGCCCAGGTCTCTGGGGCGTATGTTAATGCAGGGAGAAGGGTGGAGTCAAAGAGATGTGCCAGGAGCTGGAGGTTCGTTGTCCTTTTAGCTATTTCTTCGATGCCTTTGAAGGCATTCCATGCCGCTCTCTTCCTCCTGCGCAGCTCAGATTTTAGGTCATTCATCATGTTGATTTCTAGACCTAGGTACACATAACTGCTGCATTCAGAGATGTTTGTTCCATTGAGAGTGAATGGGGCCTCTGGAACTAGTTCATTTTCATAAACATGGTTTTCTTTAGATTCAGCTGTAGATCTATCTTTCCACATTCTCGGTCGAAGTCAGCCAGCATTTGTACCGCTTGGCTAATGTTTGGTGTTATTAGAACGATGTCATCAGTGAAGCGGAGGTGGTGTAGTTGCCGACCATCTATCTTCACTCCCATTCCTTCCCATTCTAATTGTCGCATGATGTTCTCGAGGGTGGCGCTGAACAGTTTTGGTGAAATGGTATCACCCTGTCGAACCCCTCTTTTGGGTCAATGATCACTTCAATGATCATTGAATTAGGGTACTCAGGGTTTATTCCTGTCTTTGCTCTCAGGGATCACTCTTGGCAGAGCTTGAGGGACCATATGGGGTATTAGGGTTTGAACTGAGGTTGGCCATGGCAAGGCAAATGTCCTATCCTCTGCACTATTGTACTGGTCCCTGATCTCATCTTTTTTCTTTTTGTAGGAAAGTCTCCTATGCAGTGTTCAGGGAACCTGGGGCCACTCTCAGAAATATTCAGTCACCAAGCTGCATGGCTTAATGTTCGGCCCAAGTAAAGTGCTGCTTCGGGGCTGCCAGGGATATATCCAGCTGTGCTTAGGTGCCATGTAGTATGATGGATCAACCTCAGAGCCTTGTAATACAATGCATGCACACTTGTCTCCTGAACTATATCCCTGACAGCTTATCTGACTCAATGAAGATTACATTGTCAAAGATCTTATTTCCAAATAAGAGGGTGTATGACTGGAAGTCCTATAAAGGAAAGGAGTTGGATTATACCAAGTACTTCTGAAGGGACCCAGGATCCACTCCCAGTGATACTCAGTTGCACTGTGCAGTCTAATGGTCCAGTGCTCAGCCCAAGGAAACTGGAGTCACCGGGCTACATCTTGTGATGCTCAGCATGTTGTGCTGAGGTGAAATTCAGGGCCTTCCTGTTCCAGGCTTATATCATTGCTGTTTATTTTTTTTTTAATTTTGTATTATACCACCGTGAGACATACAATTACAAAGGTGTTCATAATTGGTTCTTGGTAATACAGTATTCCAGCACCCATCCCTCCACCAGTGCCCCATTTCCACCACCAATGTACCCCACCCCCTCCCGCCACCCCCAGGCTGCCTCAATAGCAGGTAGTCCGTTTCCTCTCTCTCTCTCTCTCTCTCTCTCTCTGTCTCTCTCTCTCTCTGTCTCTGCATCTCTCTCCCTCTTATTTTACACATTGTGGCTAGCCCTGCAGATATTTAGAGTTTATCACTTAAGTCTCTTTGTGTATATTCAATGGTGAGTTTTAATCTGCCATTACCATTTCCCACACTTAGTAAAACACTGGTATCTATTTATATCCTATTAATGAATGCAGTCATTCTATATCTGTCCTTTTCCTTCTGACTAATTTCACTCAGCATGATAGTTTCCATGTCCATTCCATTTGCAGGTAAATTTCATAATTTCGTCTTTTCTGACAGCTGCATAGTATTTTATAATGTAGATGAACCACAGTTTCTTTAGCCAGTCGTCTGTTCTCGGGCATTAAGGTTGTTTATTTTTTTTATTTATTTAATTTAATTTTGCTTTTTTTTGGGTCACATCCTGCGATGCTCAGGGGTTACTCCTGGCTCTGTACTCAGGAATTACTCCTGGCGGTGCTCGGGGGACCATATGGGATGCTGGGGATTGAACCTGGGCCAACATGGGCCAGCCGCGTAAGGCAAATGCCCTACCCACTGGGCTATCGCTCCGGCCCCTAGGTTGTTTATTATAAAATAAAATTGTCAAACCACGCAGCAAACCTATCCAACAACTTCTACCCTGAAATGAAACCTATGCTCTCTCTAAAGCAAATAAACTTAAGCAATGTACATTTACAGCTTAAATTGCAATCACTTCAACCTGAAAACTCTCCAAATGCCCTTCAACAGGTGAGTGAATGCACAGACAGTGGCTCATCCACACAGTGGAGCACTGCTCTGTCATGAAAGTTACAGGCTGTTGATACCAACCAGGAGCAAAAGACTGTCTGCTATGTCAATCCATTCACGTGATATTCTCAGAAACAAAAAACTAGAAATACAAAAGCAAGCCTGCTGTTGCAACGGTCTGAAACAGGCCATAATTGTTAAGGGGACCATAAAGATATTGCAGGTACTGGTGGAATGATTTACTATCTGGTTTATGATGGGGAGGATTACATGGCTGCATGATGTACAGCACATCAAGATAAGTTATTGTAAACTAAAGTAAAAAAAAATTGAATTTAAACTTATGTTTATGTTCAAAGTGTTAAAACTTTCAGAATTTGCATGTTCCACTTTTCTGCTTGTTTGTTTGGGGGCCACGTGTGGTATTGCTCAGGGCTGCTCCTGGCTCAATACTCAGGGATCACTCCTGGTAGGCTTGGCGACCATATGGAATGTTGGGGATTGAACTGGGTCAATCTTGCTGTCATGCAACACAAATGTCCAAGGTAGTATTGCTACAGTCCCATGAATGTGCACTTTAAAGCAATTTATTTTTAATTGGATCCTCACCAAGGATTTGAGTCTCTTGACTCCTCTCCTCTACATGGTCGGCTTACATGCCCATTCTGCACCCAGGTTGCAAGAGGTCTACAGCTCGGCTTGTACTGAAATGGCACAAAAAGAAACCAAGTTGGTCAGATCTTCCTTCACAAATATCTCACGATCACCAAGCTGGCATTTTGATTTCTACTTGTCTGTGCCCTGTTGTGATCTCCCCACTGGTATCACACTTAGAGAGGTATTGGGGAAGGAGTGTGGTTTGTATTTACCTTTAACATCTAACACTTCATGAAAAGGCCTGGAAACTTGATGTAGGGGGCACAAATGTAGGGTATTTTGGATCAAAGGGACAGTGGCCTTGGGCTCAGCCCAAGACAAGGTTCTAGTCCTTAGACTTTGTCAGATGTAGCAACGATCTGTGTTGTGACTCTTAAAGAGGGAACAATACTTTTCTTTGTCCTACATAGGAATACTGAAGTCCAGAGACATAGAACAGGAAAGAATTTCAGGAATGCCTTTCTCAGAGACAGTCTAGATTTAAGAAACAATTGAGCAGCTTCGGTGCTTAAACCAGAAGTTAGAATCATTAATAAACTGAAGAGTTTATTAATGTCTTCAAATGCTTAAGCGAATTAGGTTAGTGTAGGAAGAAAAGACTCAAGAGAGAGCACAAGAAAGAAAAGATACGAAGGGGAGTTAGGAAAAGCAATAAGATGCTTGGACACATGACTGAGGTTTCCTGAAACAGAGAGGAGAAGGTAGACAAAACTTTCCCGAGATATGTGCTTTACAATTCTGAGGTAGTTTGCTCTGTGTCAACGTGAATAAAATGGAGACTTGGTTCCCCCAAAAGTTCCCTATTAGGCTCCAGTTTAAAGTTAACCAAAGCGGACTAGGGATGTTGTCCGTCCAGTGGTAGAATGCAAGGCTCTGGATTGACTCTCTAGCTCCACCAAATGTAGTTTTTGTACCAATGTCCAGCTCCCTTTACTATCAGGCCTGAGCATCACTAGCATAAGCACCACAGCAATAAGATAACTAAAAATAAACAAATAGGGTGGGGAGGGAACCTGAAACGCTGATGGAGGGAAGAAGACACTGATGGTGGGATTGATGCTGAAATATCACTGTATCACTGTCTTCCCGTTCATCATCGATTTGCTCAAGCGGGCACCAGTAACATCTCCATATGTCCTGTCCCATGCAAGTAGAGCCCAAGGGCACCTGCTTGCTCCAGGAACATAAAGAGCCTCAAACCATTCCATCAGGTCATGGGAATGAGGACTATAATTGTTACTGGTATTTGGCATATCAAATATGACACGGGTAGCTTGCCAGGCTCTGCTGTGCGGGTAGCATACTCTTGTAGACATCTCTAAATCCAGCATTTATTGATGAACCGCATGGCTGCAAGCGGCTGCGCAAGCCGGGCTGTGATGCTGAAATATAGTATGTCTAAAACCAAACTACAAATAATTTTGTAAATTATGGTGCTTTAATAAAATTTAATAATGATGATGATGATGATGATGATAATAATAATAATAATAATAATAATAATAATAAGTAACCAAATAAAGCTAGCCAAAGAGAATCATACACATAATTAGATGTCAGTAGTCAAGCAACGGCTTTTGCTTTCTGGGCATTGTCATAGTCACATGTGTAACAAGACACAGAGATGCCAGAAGTTTCCAAAAGGTTCCAGATTGATCTTCTCCCTACTCAATTTCTAATTCTTTGACCTGCTTGCTATGAAAACAAAAAGCAAAAAATATTGTCCAAACTGTCTGATATAAGGCACAAAGAGAAATATGTTAGAGCTTTACATAAATATCACCATGTTACGGAGATCCACAGTGACAGCAGAGATATTGTAGCACCCATTTGAATGGCACATGCCCAAGGCTCTGGGGAAAATCATAGCACCAAACGCTGACCCTTAACAGACCTCTGGTATCACAAAACTCAGATTTTCACCTATAGTGTCAGGCCAAGAATCTCAGAGGAAACCTGTGCAGTTAAAACACATGAGGGCATATTGGATATTCCTTCTTAAGATGGACTCTATAAATTGGTAAATTCAATAAGTCTGTTCAACATGAGGTGTTAGAGTTTCCATATCTAAATAAGTAGGCTAGAGCTCCCCAGAAATGACCTGAGATAGGGAACTTGGTGGAAGTAGCTCAGTGGGGAGATGTTCCAAGAAGTACCAATGGGAAATAGGAAAATAGAAGGAAGAAAGGGAAAATATCAGGAAGAGGTGTTTTTAGGGGCAATGAGACTCAGAACTCAAGGGCCTCTCTGCTAGATAGGTTGTATCCTACTTAACCTAAGGAAGCCAGGTTATCTATATACCAATTCCCTTCTTCATCAAAGCTCCTGAGGACTTCAGCTACCCAGATCTTCTGACCAATCTCACATCAGTTTGAAGCCCCACATCAGAGAAAGCCCTCAGCGGTGCCTGTAAGAAGAAGCCTTCAACATCACAGTCAGGTCAGTGCTCAGAGGAGCCAGAGAGGGTGCCCAGAGTATCAGCTCTATTTGGAAAACAAAGTATTCTAATTAGCCTCTCTCCCACTTAAGTTTAATTTTCTTGACTTAGTTCAACTGATGTTGCCTGGGGCTGGTATCACAATGAAGCTGTAATGAAGATTTTATCCCACTACCCTCCCTCCAGACACCATTGTGTTTATGCTACATTTCCATCATGATAATGTATACTTGGAAAATGCAATGAGTTTTGCTTTGGATAACTAAATTAGATTTTTCTTCCCCTTGAGTTTCTGAACTTTCTGAACATACATCAGTACTGAGAAATTCTGGTGCTTCATTTTAACTCTCTCTGAAATGTGCTAGACTTTGGGTTAGGTGAATCAACATGTATTTCCTGAAGGAAGTAAACTAGGATTAGTAAAATAAACCAAACCTGTGATTGTATACTCAACCCAAACACATAAGTAAGCCCTACAGTTGAGGTAGAAAAGTTAAAATGGATAATGTTGGTTTTAAATTAAAAAAAAAATTGTGTTGTTGTTTTTGCACTACCTTCAGGGTTTACTCCTGGCTCTGTGCTCAGGGGTCACTCCCGGTGGTCCTCAGGAGATCATACGTGGTACTAGTGGGGGTCTCTAGCCAGGGTTAGCTGCATGCAAAGCAAGTGCCTTACACCTTGATCCTTAAGATTTTTAATTTTGTAGAGTTATTTTATTTTATTTTCAATATTTTAGGCTATATTTCCAAGCTGACATTCAAAAATTCCATAATGGGAGGTTGAATTCAATCTTATGTTTGAAGTTTGGATTAATCCTCTACCACCATTATAATAATTGAGTTCTTTAAAAATATTTCATTTGAGCTCATTACATGACTTTAGCTGAGCTATTTGTACCACAAGGCACCATCTGGGATGGGAACACAGAAGGGAGCTAACTGTCAGTAGAGGATGTAGATCTTATAGTTGATTTAGTTAATGTACAGCCCTAACACATTTTGGAGCCTTTAGAGAAAGAACAAAATTGCCCACCCTCGGTTTTTATAAGATTTGAAGATTCCTTTGATGTTAGAAAACAACACAATAGCACCCAGATGAAAGGCAGAACTTCATTATTCACCAATTCAGAGAAAAGAGAGCTTTTGGGCACAGTTACACAGAGAGGGCAGCACCCAGAACCCAGAGCCTAACTTTAGTGATTAGAAGGGGGTTGTTTATGTATGATGAACAGTGTGGGCTTAGCTTGGCTTCTTGGACTTTCTGTGACTTGACAGTGCAAATTATGTCTCCATGTCCAGGACATAAGGATTGTCCCTACTTGTCGGGTACCTAGACCCAAGGCAATTAGGCCTGGCATTGAGTGACCAGGGAATCAAAACCTGAACAAGTAAGTGGTTGGGAGTGTGGATTTAGTCAGTTGCTCAAAAACAAACAAACAAAAACAAACCAGAAACTGACCGGCCTCAAACCAGGGGCTTCAAAACTGGATCAGGATAGCAGAAATGAACAAAGAAAACCCTTGCATTCCATCTGGGTTTAGGACGATGAAACAAAAGAGCAGCTGGTATTGACCATATGATTGCAGCATCGAGTGCTCTCTGATAGATTACCTGTCCCCTTCTCCAGGTGCTCACACTCTTGGATGATCAGAAGTTTAGACCCAATGTAAGTGGGTGTGTTGAGAGCACCATCTATGTTCTCCCTGATTTCCTGGCTTCACAACAGAATGGACCTGGAGCCTTTGGAGAGAACAACATATTCTTGGGAAGAATTCCTCTGCCTGCATCTCTGTGCCTACTCATTTCTCCTTAGGGGGACAAAGAGTGACCAACAGAGTCCAGACAGAAGAGTGAAGTAGAGGACTGATTCCCCTTCCTTTGTCTCTAGCTTCTACTAGTTCGTTCCTCCTTCATTGGGTGAACTAGTGACAGGAATGCTCTAACTATAAGGGCATGAAAACTGTGGTTGTGTAGGTGAACAAGTGGGCAAATTGTCTAACTTAGGTGAGGCAAAAGGAAACCTATTCTCTAAATCAATGGAGACATTCCCTCTATGAAAGATATTCTGGTTTTTCTGGGGGAGAGGAGTACTAAGTGAAGGAAGAAGAAGACCATTGTCCCCTAAACCAATGGAAACTTTCCCCCATCTTTTATATTTTTAGGGGGGCACTGGAGCAATAGTACAGCTGGTAGGGCGCTTGCTTTACACACATTCAAGCTGGGTACATTCCAACACCACATTTGGGCCTCCAAATCCTGCCAAGAGTAAACCCTATGCACAGATCCATGAATAAGCCCTAAGCACTGCTGGAGTGGCAAAAAGAAAGCAATAAAAGGTATTCTGTACCTTGCTTTTCATTTGTGACTCCTGCAATACTTCTATCACTATCACTATCACTATCTTCCTGTTAATTATCTATTTGCTAGAGCGGGCAACAGTAATATCTCCATATGTCCCGTCTCATGCTAGTAGAACCCAAAGGCATCCGCCCGCTCCAGGAACATAAAGAGCCTCAAACCATTATATTAGGTCACGGGAATGACCTAATATAAATGTTACTGGTATTTGGCATATCAAATACTACACGAGCAGCTTACCAGGCTTGCCGTGCGGGTGGCATACTGTTGTAGTCACCTCTAAATAAAGCTCCTAGCAGCCACGCGAGGCCGGGCTGTGATAGTCTGGTCTGCTGGGTGGAGTTGTGACGAGCGGAAGTTCGGATGTGGAAAATGGAGGGCCCCATGGAGTAGGGGAGGGTGGTCTGGCTTGTTGTGAGGCTCTGCTGGGGTGGTAGGCCAGGGCTAGAACCCGCCATGCCTCCTGGGTGCCTCACAAGCAGCTGGGCACAGGGAGAGCAAGTAGCAGCTCTGCCCCATGTCTGAGAGTCTCTGGTTCCAGCATACCTGGGCCGGATTGAAAAAAAACTGCTGCAGGGTGGCTGTCGATGATCCGGGCTGTGATAGTCTGGTCTTCTGGGTGGAGTTGTGACAAGTTGGAAGTCTGGATGTGGAAAATGGAGGCCCCCATGGAGTAGGGGAGGGTGGTCTGGCTTGTTGTGAGGCTCAGCTGGGGTGATAGGCCAGGGCTAGAACCCGCCATGCCTCCCGGGTGCCTCACAAGCAGCTGGGCACAGGGAGAGCAAGTAGCAGCTCTGCCCCATGTCTGAGAGTCTCTGGTTCAGCATACCTGGGCAGGATTGAAAACAAACTGCTGCAGGGGTGGCTGTCGATGATCCGGGCTGTGATAGTCTGGTCTGCTGGGTGGAGTTGTGACAAGAGGGAAGTCCAGATGTGGAAAATGGAGGGCCCCATGGAGTAGGGAGGGTGGTCTGGCTTGTTGTGAGGTTCAGCTGGGGTGGCAGGCCAGGGGCTAGAACCCGCCATGCCTCCCGGGTGCCTCTCACGAGCAGTGGGGCACAGGGAGAGCAATTAGCAGCTCTGCCCCATGTCTGAGAGTCTCTGGTTCAGCATACCTGGTCCGGATTGAAAAAAAATGCAATACTTCATTGCTCAAAATTTCACTGTGCACAGTGAAAGTAATGTGAGTTATCTTTTGTGTGTGCATGCTCATCAACAAACTTTGCTCGATAGATGTGTGCTCTACTTCTCACATCTGTAGTTAAGAACTATCTCCTCACCTCTTTGATCTAGAGTGGTTTAGGGACTTGCTTTGCATAATTAAGAGAGAGAGAGAGAATCTAAACTCAGTCCTGAAAATGCCCTGTCATTTGTGATTTTGTGTTTTTTCTCCAGATACCTTCACTCTGAGGACCAACTCTTACTATATACAGAGCATTAGAGAGAGAGCACAAGTAGAGAGAGACCTTCATGGAAAAGATTCCACAAAATCCCATGGAAGAAAACCAAGGCTATAGATACAGAAGGGAGCCCATGATAAGGGGGAGGCCCAGTCAAGTTCCAGTGGACTGTGTACCCAGCAGAGGTGCCAACTGTCTGAATAAGACTTTCTCAGCCCTTCGTATTCAGTGGAGTAGAAAGAGAAAAAATAATGTAAAACAGAAGCATTTTCTTCCCACCAAACCTTATCTATATTATTGGTTGTTGATTAAGCAGAGAATTTTAGGATACTGTACCACACAGAAACAGATAGCTAACCTTGCTTGTAGCCCCAAGTAAGATATTGGAGTTGTCTGGATGCTGATGAGACTATCATAGGTAAAAGGGAGCTCAAGAGATGGAAGAGAAAGGGCACATGACTTAAGATACATTAGGAGTCAGGGCCAAGAAGATGGTTAGAGATTTAGGTGAGGTTGAAGGTTGATGTGCAAAGAGTAAAAAGTTGTATGTTCATAGCATTGCTGTGATGTTTGAGATAAGAGCATCAGCTATATGGAAGTTGGGAAAATATTTTGAGAACTGAGTAGGAGCTGGGAAGTGGTCAATGTAGATGGTGTGGAGTCAGCTTCCCTGGGGAAGCACAGGCAACTCCTGAGCAGTATTGAGCATACATTTAGGATAGGCGGTTGTGAAAGTGGCACAAATACAGTCTGGTAAACCCAATGTTCAGTCACTGGCATCCAGGACTAAGAAGGTGGAGAGAGGACAGGGTATGGTGCTCGTGTATTCTGGGTAAACCCTGAAATCACCTAGACAGCCTTAAAGCAACTAAAAATAAACCCTTTAGACCAGGGATGCAACTCAGAGGTACCATACTTGCTTTGCATGTGTGATAAGGTCCTGGATGAGATGAGATGCCACAAAGTTAAAAGAAATTAAACTTCTTTTTCATATTTTTTTCTGTTTATTTGGAGGCCATACTTGATGATACTCAGTGCTTATCTTTGCATTATTCTCAGAGCTTAATCCTGAGGAGCAAGTGGTTCAGGGCTCATGGCTTAATCCAGGGATCACTTTCCACAGAGCTCCACATACTGCATGCATTGCCAAACCTGGGTTGACCTCAGGCAAGGCAAACACCTTAATCCAGTCCTATCTTCAGCCCAAATGAAATGTTTTTAAATAAATACTCCTTGAAAACCCATACATCTGAAGACAAGAAATAAAATAGCAGAGAGAGAGCAGCGTGCCTGATCTGCATTTAATTCCTAACACCATTGTCTCCTGAGCTTTGATGTGTGCAACCCTGGGCGTGTCCAGAACTCTACCAGGTTTGACTCTGGAGGTCCCCAGCACCACCAAGTGGCCTGAATACCCCTGAGACCACGAGGCTCAAATAACAAATGCATCCTCAGACTCTCAGTGTTCAGAGCTGGCACTGAATTGCCAGCTCATAGGCTAAGAAACACCATGGTATGTCTGGGACCCCCGCGCACTGCTTAAAGGAGCCCTAAATCACAAAACAAACAACCCCACCCCCTTTGAACTACTTGAAATTCTTTTAGAAAAAAAAATGAGCCACATTTGTATCCCACACTGGCATCCCTGATTTACTTGGTCTAGGATGAAATCTAGTGTAGCAAAGCGAATGTTTTCTCCCCCATCAGCCATGAACAGGCCTATTATTTATAACCATATGGGATGCTTGCTTGCTTGAGTCCCACAGGCTCCATAACAATGAAAATAGTCTCCCAAAATGTGAGTTATGCACAATTTTCCTGAGTGCACATGGTGGGTTGCGACAGTCAACCTTATTGTGTTCACTGAACTCTCTCTCTGATTTTTCAACACTTCTCGTCTTCATTCCCCTACTGCTTCTCTGACACTTTTTCTTGTGTCTTTAAATTTACTCACTTTTCCAGAGGAACCTATCTTCCCTGGG